>JALIZH010008017.1:0-88477 GCA_030522465.1 Rhipicephalus appendiculatus
AAGATTCATCACCGAATGCGTTGATGTGCTCTCCAGGACAGTAACCGGCGACAGAAAACAGCAACACGTAAGAACTTTAGTGAACTTTGGTGTAAAAAAAATAACCTACGGTTTCTTACCTCAGATAAGGAAGGATGTTTAGTTGTCATAACAGAATGGTGCTTTCAAGAAAAAGCATTGGCAGCCGTAAAAAAGAATTTTGTCGGTGTTAACGTAAACGCAAATAAGGTTAAACAACGGGCTGTCACTCTAATAGAGAACAATAATTTGCCACGTCTTGCATCAGCAGTAAAACGAGCGGGTAGCTTGCATCTTGAGATATTTTCTTCGGCCAAGACTCATAAAATTGGTGTTCCGTTCCGGGCCATAGTGTCCGAAAGGGACTCTTGGCAATTATGCGTCTCATCGTACCTTCAGAGTCACCTCAATACATTAAAAGTGACAGATCCGTTCGTTCTTAAAAAACTCTGAGGAGTTGGTTTCATATCTAAGCACTCAGAACCCAGGATAATGCAGTTTCTTCAGCATAGATGTACAGGATATGTATTATAACGTACCGCATGTTCCCCTACTGTCAAGTGTAAGGCACTGTATAACAGAAGAAAACGATGAGTTAGCGTTCGTAAATAAGTGTGGTGTACCGGTTGATGCTTTTCTGGAATTGTTAACCTATTACCTCAAGTCAACATTTGTATTATGGAACAATATCATGTACCGTCAAAAATCTGGCATTACTATAGGCTCAAAGGTAGCCCTGGTTTTGAGCACAATTTACTTAGCTAGCCTGGAAAAAGCAATAGATTTGAACCTACACGGACTTGCACTCAGGGTGTTCCGCTTCGTTGATGATTTTTTAGTATTTGTAAAACCAGATGATCTTGAAAAAAGAGCAGCAGAAGTTTTAAAAGTCTTTAGCAAATATAGTCAAGGGCTGGAATTCACTGTTGAATTTCGAAAAATGAAAAAATGCAGTTTTTGGATGTAGAGATAGCAGCCAAAGCGGGACATGTATGCTGGTCATACAATCCACGAACAGAAAAACCATTACTTAGCTATAGTTCGGCGCATTCTAAGGTTGTCAAAAGTGGCATAGCTTTTTCATGTCTGAGAGCGGCCCTGACAAAATCATGCCCAGAAAAGATTAGCGAAAGCTTTAGTGAGCAAATAAACAGGTTAAAAAAATGCAGGATACGAAAAACACGTGCTGTGTAGATCGGCGGAAAAAACTGATTAGTTACCTACGAGGTAACTTCCAGAAAAAAATGACAAGTGACAACAGAAGAAAGATAATATCTATACCGTATGCGCACAAGATTGCTCATAACATAAAAAACGTGGGCAATAGATATGGTATAGAAATAGTATTTTCGGCACAATACAAGCTCGGAAAAATATGTGCAGGACTAGATCGTAAACTTTCCGCAGCAGCAAAGACTAATTCCAGTGGATGCACGGTAAATCGTGAAACAAAGTTTGTAAAATGCAAATTATCCGTTGTATATTGTTTGCCGCTGTCATGTGGAAAAGTATACACCGGCCAAACGGGTCGCTGCCTGAACACTAGGCTGTTAGAACACAATAGGTCGTTAGAGAATAATGATCATTCCCACATAAAAGGACACTGTTCTCAGTGTGGCTGCTTGCCGTTATTCAATGACACCACCGTAGTTTTTCATCATCAGAACCAACTAACCAGGGAAATCGTAGAAGCGTTTCATATTAACAAAAGAAAGGACGGCTGCATCAGTCAATAATTGGTCTCATTAAGTGATTGCGAAGCCGCGTTCCTGGCAAAACTTTAAGATTGTATTTTTACTTTCTCATTGATGGGCCCACTTCCAGTTAAGACGCTTGTTGGTCTCTAGTGTAACATTATGGCGGTTATTATTGACTTTGTTGTTTTTTTTTAAGTGTATAAGCTGCGCATGTCTAGGTTTATCGCATGAGTGTGAGCCGAAGAAAAAAATTGTTCATGGATAAGGATAAGGATACACTGACTGTTGGTTCAGTTTTTACACATGCCCAGGTAGTGCTATTGCTTGAGTGTGCAAAAATATGATGCCTTTTTGATAAGTTTGCTCTGACTGTTAAGTTCTTTTCTGTGTCGCTCGGGGGGCGAGTGGGGACATATATATGAAGTGTTTTTTTCTCAAATAAATTCAGCTGTGAGTGTAGTGAGCGGCGTGTCCATCTTCTGTTCTTTGTCCCTGTCGAAAATTGCGCTACTTCACCATACGCTAAAATGATAAGTTACCAACTAGCGCAGCTGTCAAACTTATTGAACTCTACGGAGCGACGCCCGCGTCCCACACCCCACAGCGCATTCGCGTCCCCTCCCCCCTCTCTCTCCTCTCCTACGGTTCCCCCCCGTTCAATCCTTTAGGAATCCTCTACGGAGCAGCGCGCATGACAGGTGATGCGACAGCTGCTTACTCCGCTGGGGGGCGCCACGGTAGTTGCACGGTATGAAAATGACGGAGCGCATGCGCCTCATTCTCTGTCCTGTGCAGCGCCGCGATGAGCGCCCGGGCCGCTACCGCGAAACGGGAGCGGCGACATTTCTCCCTGATCAAGCTAATTATCTCCCCGCTGCTTCCCATCCACACATGGTCCCCTTTAGCAGGAGATGGGGAAGTTTTTTTTTCGGCCTTACCATCACGCACGCACTAATGCCTACCACCCACAGACGAACGGATATTAGATGCGAAGCATCTTATGCTCGGGGCTGTGTCCGTCCCTCCCGCGTCCCTCGTCCGGCGTCCCACGTCCCGCGTCCCGCGTCCGGTCATTTTCATGAAGTAGAGAAGCAGCCACTATGCGAACCAGAACACTGTAGTACAATAAGGCCGTCAACCACCATCACAGACATGAGAGTCATGGCAGAGAGCACAGAGTGGCTGCTTAGCAATGGCTAGGCAGGTGGTGGGTGCAAGCAAAGAATAACGCGCTCTACCAGTGGTGTCTGTCGCCCACGTTGACTCCATTCCTTGATCTTGCTTGCATGTGCTTGCGGGGGGCTTTGTCCGTCCCTACTTCCCGCGTCCCGGAGCCCCCTCTCTCTCCTCTCCTACGCTCCCCACCTTTCTCTCCTCTACTCTACGGAGCGACGCCGCGTCCCGATGACTCCAATCCTTGATCTTGCTGGCATGTGCTTGCGGGGGGCTTTGTCAGTCCTTCCGTCCCACCTCCCTCTCTTTCCTCTCCTACGCCACCTCCTTTCTCTAGGAATCCTCTACACTACGGAGCGGCGCCCTCGTCCCGTTGACGCCATTCCTTGATCTTGCTTGCATGTGCTTGGGGGGCTTTGTCCGTCCCTCCTTCCCGCGTCCCGGAGCCCCTCTCTCTGCTCTCCTACGCTCCCCCACCTTTCTCTCCTCTACTCTACGGAGCGACGCCGCGTCCCGATGACTCCAATCCTTGATCTTGCTTGCATGTGCTTGCGGGGGCTTTGTCCAGTCCTTCCGTCCCACCTTCCTCTCCTACGCTCCCCCCTTTCTCTCTAGGAATCCTCTACTCTACGGAGCGGCGCCCTCGTCCCGTTGACGCCACTCCTTGATCTTACTTGCATGTGCTTGAGGGGGGGGCTTTGTCCTTCCCGCGTCCCACACCCCCTCTCTCTCCTCTCCTACGCTCCCCATCCTTCTCTCCTTTAGGAATCCTCTACTCTATGGAGCGGCGCCCGCGTCCCGTTGACTCCATTCCTTGATCTTGCTTGCATGTGCTTGCGGGGGGCTTTGTCCGTCCCACACCCCCCACAGCGCATGCGCCGCCTCTCCTACATTCCCCGCTTTCTCTCCTCTAGGAATGCTCTACTCTACGGAGAGGCGCCCGCCTCCCACAGCGCATGCGCGTCCCCTCTCTCTCCTCTCTTACGGTCCCCCCCCGTCGTCCGCTCGGGGTGCCACGGAAGTTCCGCTGTACGAAAATGACGGAGCGCGCGCCCCTCATTTTCTCTCCTGTGCAGCGCCGCGATAAGCAACCGGGCCGCTGGCGCGAATCGGGAGCCGCGACGTTTCGCCCGCTCAAGGCAGCTATCACCCCGCTGCTTCGCATCAATACATGGTTCCCGTTAGCGGGAGATGGGGAAGTTTTAGATGCGAAGGGGCTATGTCCGTCCCGCGTCCGGCCACTTTCATGAAGTAGGGAAGCACCCATTATGCGAACCAGAACACTGTAGTAATATGAAGGCCATCAACCACTACCACAGTCATCAGAGTCATGGCCGAGAGCACAGAGAGTCTGCTTAGCAATGGATCGGCAGGTGGTTTCTGTCGCCCAGGTTGACCCCATTCCTTGATCTGGCTTGCATGTGTTTGGAGGGGGGCTTAGTCCGTCTTCCTTCCGGCGTCCCACACCACAACACCGCATGCGCGTCCCCTCCCCCTCTCTCTCTCCTCTTCTTCGCTCACCCCCTTGCTCTACTCTAGGAATCCTCAACTTTACGGAGCGGCCCCAGCGTCGCACACCTCCCACAGCGCATGCGCGTCCCCTCCCCCTATCCTCTCCTACGCTCACCCAATTTCTCTACTCTAGAAATCATCTACTTTACGGAGAGGTTCCCGCGTCCCACACCCCCCACAGCGCATGCACGTCCCCTCTCTTTCCCGCTCCTGCGGTCCCCCCCGCCGTCCTCTCCTCTAGCAATACTCTACGGAGCGGCGCGCACGACAGGTGGTGCGACAGCTGCATAGTACGCTGTGGGTGCCACGGTAGTTCCGCGGTATGAAAATGACGGAGCGCGCGCGCCTCATTCTCTCTCCTGTGCAGCGCCGCGATGAGCGCCGGACCGCTGCCGTGAAACGAGAGCGGCGACGTTCCTCCCGCTCAAGCTAATTACCTCCCCGCTGCTTCGCATCGACACATGGTTCCCATTAGCGGGAGATGGGGAAGTTTTTTTTGTAGCGTTAGCTACACCGGTCTAGCCAAGCCTGTTTCGCGGGGCCTATCAAGAGCCGTGCTGCGCATGCGCGAGGATCAGTGATGTCACACAGCTGGCGCACCGGAGCCTGCACCTCCCGCGCACTCCGCCGCCGCCGTGCGCGACTCACCGCTGCCGGTCTGCGCATTCCAGAGGATTGACGTCGTAGCCGTGGTAGACGCAGTGGCGCCGGCGCGCGCGCGCTGCCTTCGCTGTGCAGTCGCCGTCTGACACTGCGCTGGAGCCGCGGCGCTTCTGACTGGTGCTTGCCAGTGTGGTATATCCATGGAGAAGGAGAGCGAAAATGCTGCTCAACGGCGCAGAAGAGCAGAGAAGCTTGACTCATAGGATCCCGAAGTAGTTGCCTGGCAATTAGCGTCCCAACCTGGGATATGCGATTCATGGAACCAGAATTTGGGATTCACCACCATTCATCTCGTCTATCAGAGACAGATAATTCCAGATACTGCGTTGGGGCAATACAGACGGCATGGTGTTACTTCATTGATCACCGAGCCGTCTTTCTGGCAATAGAGAAGCAACGACGTTCAGCAAAAATTAACATACATGTGCCACATTATACGTATACCGTGTGTGTGTCATTGGAGCAGCAGTAAACCTGATAATCAAGCTAATCCTAGACAATCTAGACAATCAGGAAAGCTAAGAATATTCAGTTGAGCTTTGCTAACGCACCGTATATCCTGGCAAAGCCGAGCTAAGCCACTGCAACATTTTTTCAGATGCGAAGCATCTTATGCTCGGGGCTCTGTCCATCCCTCCCGCGTCCCCCCGTCCCGCGTCCGGCCACTTTCATGAAGTAGGGAAGCACACACTATGCGAACCAGAACACTGTAGTAATATGAAGGCCGTCAACCCCAACACAGTCATCAGAGTCATGGCCGAGAGCACAGAGAGGCTGCTTAGCAGTGGCTAGGCAGGTGGTGTCTGTCGCCCAGGTTGACCCCATTCCTTGATCCATGGCCCGAGAGCACAGAGAGGCTGCTTAGCAATGGCTAGGCAGGTGGTGTCTGTCACCCAGGTTGACCCCATTCCTTAATCTTGCTTGCATGTGTTTGGAGGGGGGCTTAGTCCGTCCCTCCATTCCCGCGTCCCACACCACCACAGCGCATGCGCGTCCGCTCTCTCTCCTACGCTCAGCCCTTTTCTCTCCTCTAGGAATCCTCTACTCTACGGAGCGGCCCCCCGCGTCCCACACCCCCCCGCCCCCCAGCGCATGCGCATCCCTTCCCCTATGCTCTCCTACGCTCAGCCCTTCCTTTACTCCTAGGAATCATCTACTCTACGGAGCGGCGCCCACGTCCCACATCCCCACAGCGCATGCGCGTCCTCTCCCCCCTCTCTCCTCTAAGAATCCTCTACTCCACGGAGCGGCTCCCGCGTCCCACACCCCCCACAGCGCATGCACGTCTACTCCCCCCTCTCTCTCCGCTCCTAAGGTCCCCCCCCCCCATCCTTTCCTCTAGGAATCCTCTGCGGAGCGGCGCGCACGAAAGGTGGTGTGACAGCTGCATACTCCGCTGGGGGGTGCCACGGTAGTTCCGCGGTATGAAGATGACGGAGCGCGCGCGCCTCATTCTCTCCTGTGCAGCGCCGCGATAAGCGCCCGGACCACTGCCGTGAAATGAGAGCGGCGACGTTTCTCCCGCTCAAGCTAAATATCTCCCCGCTGCTTCGCATCCACACATTGTTCCCTTTAGCGGGAGATGAATTTTTAACACGAAAGTGTTTTATGCCTGGGTCCACCACGGCTCCTCTGACGTATTTCCGTCACGGATATGACGTTGTAAAATATAAACTAACTTAATGAGATCAAAGAAAAATTAGAAGGAAACGTTCCATCGCCGGGCGTCGAACCAACGACCTCTCGCTCCGCAGCGCGCGGCGCGAAACCACTCGGCTACCGGGAGCGTACGTTCCTCAGCTTGCTAACGGCAAGCTATTTATACACACCATATACCGTTGGCGGTCCTCAGAGCTCCTCGACTTCAGCGCGTTTTCGTCATCACTAGCGAGATGGCGCGAAGGTGTCACGGAGCGCGCGCTCTAAAGGTCGTCGCGCCTCTCGCTGGGATGAGCGTGCGCCTCCACGCGGCGTGGTCGCTGGTGCGCGCGCGCTTATCTCCTGATCGGGGCATTCGGGCGCTTCGCACGGCCTCGTGCTTCCACCGCAAGTTTGCTTTGAAGTTACAGTGGTTAAAGAGTGCACGAAGGTCGCTTCGTTCGCCGCAGCGGCCGCGTTTACGAATGGAGCGTGCCGCTTACACACGAAGTAATAATTGTGGCAGTTGTTCGCGCTCGTCCTGTGTATGCTTGTGCGTTCGTTTCGTGCGTCTTTGTGTTAGAGCAGCGCGCTTTAAATGTCGAGCTGTGACAGTTAGTCCGTGCTCGTCTTGAGTATGCTCATTTCGTGCGTCCTTTCTGCTTGAGGTGCGCGCTGCATGTTTCGAGCTGCTTGCCGTTCTTCACGTCACATTACAATTTGTTGCTGCAGAATTCATTCCTTCTCCCTTGTGGCGAAACAATGCACAATAAACGCTCAACTACTTATGTGAATGCACGTTTCACTTTCGTGTTATACCGATTCCTTTGACAGAGGGATCAGCCATGTTTTTTTTCTAATGCACGCGCACTTCTTCTTCGTCGGCTTCTCCTACCATCGCCTTGTTCATACGTTATATATATTGTGAGGGCTAAGCGTGAGGGCTGAGGCGTGAAGGTGGAGGCGTCACGAACAAGATAACAAACGACTTTATTAAGGGCATCATGGCGCGCAGTCAGAAACGTGACCGTCCGTCGCGGCGGCGGTAGCGAGAGTGCGAGAGAGTGTCGCGGTCCTCACTTGGGCTTGGTGTTGTATCGGCGTAACAGTGCCGTAGGCGGCGCTAGTGATGAGCTGGGTATTGTGGGCGCTCACAGTATACAGGGTGTTTTTTTTTAAGCAATACAGATTTTTCCTTTAAAAAGTATAATTCGCAGCTCATTTTCTAGGCCGAGGCGGAAAGATTTTACCACTCATTGGATCACCCAGAAATTGCTAATTAACAAAGATAATTTAATTAACTTTTTAATTATCAATTTTAGGGCAATTGTTTATATGGCGAAGTTGTTCTACGTCACAGCTTATGGCGAGCCCAATTTTTAAAAATCGAAAATATCGCGTGTAGTTTGAGAGATCCATCCTCGAATTCCGGCTTGACGCAGCACGTGGCGCGCCCGGTGCGTCGAAAGTGACGCACCGGGCGCGTCAGTTTCGGTATCTACCGCACCGCGGTCTGCAAATTCGACGATGGATCTCTCAAACTACACGTAATATTATCAATTTTTAAAAATTGGGCTCGCCATAAACTGTGACGTAGAACAACTTCCCCCATATAAACAATTGCACTGCAATTGATAAATAAAAAAACTAATTAAAATATTTTTGTTAGTTAGCAATTTTTGAGTGATCTAATTAGTGGTAAAATCTTTCCGCCTCGGCCTAGAAATTGGCTGCGAAGGCGACAAGTGCCTAACTATTATAGTTTTTTAAGGAAATATCAGTATTGCTTAAAAAAACACACTGTATATATATAAGGTTTTCGCCTTAGCGTTTTCAGTGAGTGTAAGACGTGCTTAGGTTTTTTTTATTTTTAGATGCGAAGCATCTTATGCTCGGGGCTATGTCCGTCCGTCCCGCATCCGTCCCGCGTCCGTCCCGCATCCGGCCACTTTCATGAAGTAGGGAAGCACCCACTATGCGAACCAGAACACTGTACAGTGAAACCTCGGTGATACGAATCTCAGGGGACCACAAAAAATATTCGTATCATCCGAAATTCGTATCACCATAAAGCATGGAAAATTAGCATGCGACAAAAGGAAGATGGCGCACATTTTCATTTCATGTTTTTCAGGGCCGCAGCAATGTCAGGAAAAACTCAGAATGATTGTCAGTTAGGTTTTTAGATGTCAGCAATCATACCAGCAATCGTAAATGTACGGCCCGTACGCGCATGTTTGATGAACCAGGTGCGTTGTGACCCGCGACAGCAGTAGCTCCTTCCAAATTTTAGAATGCTTTTTCGCATGAAAACGGAGTACTGCGGCGAAAGAAGCGCGTTGACGCGATAGATCAAGGCCACAAAATATCAGAACCATGGTCCTATGTTATGATTTAGTTATCGCGGAGGTGTTGGGGTTGTGAGGCCTGACTCCTTTGCCGAGACTGTCCTCGCCTTCGGTCCTCGTCCACCTTTCATAAGATGTCTGATGCACGAAGCAGGCACGTGTAAACACAGTACAAAGACAGCAGCCCGTGTCGACGCGTTAGAAAAAAAAAAGAAGCGTGGCGCCAATGCCCCCTGTAATCTAAACGCGAAGGCACATTAGAGCCTCAAAGATTGGCGCACATAATTTCGGAGGCCGTGATGCGTCTCTGAAGGTTTATTCTGACCGTAAGAAAACTATTTTTATTACACCATGATTCTGACCATTTGGCGGTGCGGCGCGCATGCCCACGCTTGCGTTCCCACGCTCGCACGTACTGGGTGCGTCTTCCGCGACAGCGCGGAGAGCACCTCTCCGTACCTGGTAGCGTACGTTCGTATCAAACGTCGCGGGCTGAAAGTCGGTTCGCAGCAACCGTACTCCATTACATTGCAGGCCAATGGGACTTGGCCAGGACCAAAAAAAAATTCGTATCACCCCGAAATTCGTATGACCTGTGATCGTACCACCGAGGTTTCACTGTAGTACAATATAAGGCCGTCAACCACCACTACAGTCACCAGAGTCATGGCCGAGAGCACAGAGAGGCTGCTTAGCAATGGCTAGGCAGGTGGTGTGTGTCGCCCAGGTTGACTCCATTCCACGATCTTGCTTGCATGTGTTTGGGGGGGGATGTGGCTCAGTCCGTCCCTCCTTCCCGCGTCCCACACCACTACAGTGCATGCGTGTCTCCTCCCCCTCTCTCTCTTTCCTCTCCTATGCTCACCCCCCTTTCTCTCCTCTAAGAATACACCACTCTACGGAGCGGCGCCCGCGTCCCCTCCCCCCTCTCCTAAGTTCACCTCCTTTCTCTCCTCTAGGAATCCTCTACTCTACGGAGAGGCCCCTACGTCCCCTCACCCCGACAGCGGATGCGCGTCCCCTCCCCCCTATCTGTCCTCTCCTATGCTCACCCCCCTTGCTCTACTTTAGGAATCGTCTACTCTACGGAGCGGTGCCCGCATCCCACAGCGCATGCGCGTACTCTCCCCCTCTCTCCTACGCTCACCCCCCTTTCTCTGCTGTAGCAATCCTCTACTCTACGGAGCGGCTCCCGCGTCCCACAGCGCATACTCGTCCCCTCTCTCTCCTCTCCTACGGTTCCCCCCTTCTCTCCTCTGGGAATCCTACAGTGCCCCCCGCTGGGGGCACCACGGTAGTTCCGCGGTATAAAAATGACGGAGCGCGCCTCATTCTCTCACCTGTGCATCGCCGCGATAAGCGCCCGGGCCGCTGCCGCGAAACGAGAGCGGCGACGTTTCAACCGTTCAAACTAACCATCTCCCCGCTGCTTCGCATCTACTCATGCTTCCCTTTAGCGGAGATGGGGAAGTTTTTTGGAACGTTTCAACCGCACCCTGGCAGAGATGATCAGCCAGTATGTGTCCTCGGACCACAGTGATTGGGATCAGTTCTAGCCATTTGCAATGTTTGCATACAACTCATCAGTGCACGACACGACTGGCTACTCCCCTTTGTTCCTTTTTTATGGGCACAAACAGCTCTTGATGCAGCACAACACGTTACGCCGGGCAACACTGCTCGTGAATTAGTTCTGGAAAGAGGAAAAAATTACACCATCTCCCTCTAAAGGGAACCATGTGTAGATGTGAAGCAGCGGGCGCTAACGCTTACACTGGCGGCGGCGTTGGCGCTGGCGCTCATCGCAGCGTTGCGCAGGAGAGAAAACTGGGGAGGCGCAAAGCACGCAGTGATGGAGCGGTGTTTCCTACTGGAACATGCCAATCGCTGCTAATGGGCAATGAGAGACGGAAGACTCCGATTGGACACAGAGACCTGCAGTCCGCTTTTAGTTAACGCGCACGCTGCCAATTTTTTTATTCTTCAACAACACACAGGAGAAATCTCCCACCGGCACCACCTTGCAAGTCAAGATCCATTGCCATATATACGGGGTGGCCAGTGAACGGTTGTGCAGCGCGAGCAGTCGGTTTTTAGATGCGAAGCATCTTATGCTCGGGGCTCTGTCCGTCCCTCCCGTGTCCCGCGTCCCGCGTCCCGCGTCCCCCGTCCCCCCGTCCCGCGTCCCGCGTCCGGCCACTGTCATGAAGTAGGGAAGCACCCATTATGCGAACCAGAACACTGTAGTAATATGAAGGCCGTCAACCCTAACACAGTCATCAGAGTCTAGGCAGGTGGTGTCTGTCGCCCAGCTTGACCCCATTCCTTAATCTTGCTTGCATGTGTTTGGAGGGGGCTTAGTTCGTCGCTCCTTCCCGCATCCCACACCACTGCAGGGCATGCGCGTCCCCTGCCCCTCTCTCTCCTAAGCTCACCCCCTTTCTCTCCTCTAGGAATCGTCTACTCTACGGCCCCGCGTCCCACAGCGCATGCGCGTCCCCTCCCCTGTGCTCTCCAACGCTCACCCCCCTTCCTCTACTCTAGGAATCATCTACTCTACGGAGCGGCGCATGCGCGTCCTCTCCCCCCTCTCTCCTCTAGGAGTACTCTACGGAGCGGCTCCAGCGTCCCACAGCGCATGCGCGTCCTCTCCCCCCTCTCTCCTCTTGGATCATCTGCTCTACGGAGCGGCTCACGCGTCCCACACCCCCACAGCGCATGCACGTCCCCTCCCCCCTCTCTCCTCTCCTACGGTCCGCCCCTTCCTTTCTTCTAGGAATCCTTTACGGAGCGGCACGAAAGACAGGTGGCGTGACAGCTGCTTACTCCGCTGGGGGGCGCCACGGTAGTTCCGCGGTATGAAAATGACGGCGCGCGCCTCATTCTCTCTCCTGCGCAGCGCCGCGATGAGCGCCCGGACCCCTGCCGTGAAATGAGAGCGGCGACGTTCCTCCCGCTCAAGCTAATTATCTCCCCGGCTGCTTCGCATCCACACATGGTTCCCTTTAGCGGGAGATGGGGAATTTTTTCAACCAAGAAACTCGCTAGCAGACGCTGCCTGCGTCGCGAGGCGAGAGAGGGGGGGAGCGTGGGAAAGAGAGGGGGGGACGCGCATGCGCAGTGGGAGTGTGGACGCCGCGGGCAGGGATGCCTAGAGGAGAGAGAGGGGGGACGCGGATGCGCAGTGGGAGTGTGGACGCCGCGGGCAGGGATGCCTAGAGGAGAGAGGGGGGAGCGTAGGAGGAGAGAGAGGAGGGGAGGCGCATGCGCAGTGAGGGTGTGGTTGCCTCGGGGAGGGATGAGGAGAAAAAGAGGGGGGAGAGAAGGTTTTTTTTTTGAAAGGATTCGCGTATGCGCAGTAAGTGAGGCCACGCGGCACACCACCACCACCACCACCACCGGATTAAGCTTCGCCATAAGATGCCTCACATCTAAAAAAAATATCACAGCATATCCGCGGAGTGAATGATGATGCGTGGGCGAAGCTCCGGAGGTACATCATCAAAGACGTGATGGTGGTTGGTTGCATGTGGTCAAACGATATGCATGTGAGACCATATCGCGATGTCATGTGTTGTATGGCATCGCGCTCGTCATCGTCATCAGCGTCATCGTTATGACGCATAGTGGGTACATTCCATGTGGTGTGCCGTGATGGCAGCGTCATCGTCATCACACAGGGAGATACTCCTGGTTACGCAGGTGGCTACTACGTACTACGAACTACAAGGGACGCACGAGCCGATGCCATGTGTTGTATGGCATCGCGATCGTCATCGTCATCACGGCACACCACATTCCATGTGGTGTGCCGTGATGGCAGCGTCATCGTCATCACGCAGGTGGCTACTACTACAAACATGGGACGCACGACCCACGGCATAAGGAGCTTCCCCCCTAAAAAGGCCCAGGAAGCTAACAAGCGGCGTCATGACCTGACATGGCGCAAGCAACAGCTCGCAGCTGGTGACTTGGTATATATACGAAGGCCGCCCTGAAAACGGGGCCACACATCGAAATTTCGGCATCCCTATGTCGGGCCATACAGCCTCGTGAGGCAGACTGCGGAAAACGACTGAGAGGTAGAGAACTGTCGGGAGCGCCGTGACATAGTTAATGTCACTCGATTAACGCCATACCGCAACCGCGCCGAATCGACGCCCGTGGAAGATGAGGCCACTCATCCTGCATCTCTGGTCCACACCCGAGATGCACAAGCACCGAACGACGCGCGCAGTGATACAGGCGATGCAGACGAAGATGACTCGGACGACGAGGAGTTTCACGACGCACTACACAAACCGCCCGAAGATGCGACCATGCCAGAGAAGCCGCGCCGCTCTGTGATGCCGCATCAGTGAGTGAGACGACCTTTGTGTACTACTGAAAAAAGAAAGAAAAACTTCCCCATCTCCCGCTAAAGGGAATCATGTGTGGATGCGAAGCAGCGGGGAGATAATTAGCTTGAGCGGGAGGAACGTCGCCGCTCTCGTTTCACGGCAGCGGCCCGGGCGCTCATCGCGGCGCTGCACAGGAGAAAGAATGAGGCGCGCTCCGTCATTTTTATACCGCGGAACTACCGTGGTGCCCCCCAGCGGAGTATGCAGCTGTCGCACCACCTGTCGCGCGCCGCTCCGTAGAGGATTCCTAGAGGAGAGAACGGGGTGACCGTCGGAGAGGAGAGAGAGGGAGAGGAGACGTGCATGCGCTGTGGGGGGTGTGGGACGCGGGAGCCGCTCCGTAGAGTAGAGGATTCCTAGAGTAGAAAGGGAGTGAGCGTAGGAGAGAGGGGGAGAGGTACGCGCATGCGCTGTGGGGATGTTGACGCGGGCGCCGCTCCGTAGAGTAGATGATTCCTAGAGTAAAGAAAGGGGGGTGAGCGTAGTACAGGATAGGGGGAGGGGACGCGCATGCGCTGTGGGGGGGTGTGGGAAGCGGGGGCCGCTCCGGTAGAGTAGAGGATTACCTAGAGTAGATAAAGGGGGTGAGCGTAAGAGAGAGGAGGAGGGGACGCGCATGCGCTGTGGTGGTGTGGGATGCGGGTTGGAGGGACGGACTAAGCCCCCTCCAAACACATGGAAGCAAGATCTAGGAATGGGGTCAACCTGGGCGACAGACACCACCTGCCTAGCCATTGCTTAGCAGCCTCTCTGTGCTCTCGGCCATGACTCTGATGACTGTGGTAGTGGTTGACGACCTTCATATTACTACAGTGTTCTGCATCGCAAAATGGGTGCTTCCCTACTTCATGAAAGTGGCCGGAAACGGGACGCCGGACGCGGGACGCGGGAGGGACAGACATAGCCCAGCCCCCTCCAAACACATGCAAGCAAGATCAAGGGATGGGGTCAACCTGGGCGACAGACACCACCTGCCTAGCCATTGCTAAGCAGCCTCTCTCTGCTCTCGGTCATGACTCTGATGACTGTAGTAGTGGTTGACAGCCTTCATATCACTACAGTGTTCTCGTTCGCATAATGGGTGGTTCCCTACTTCGTGAAAGTGGCCGGACGCGGGACGGGGGACGCGGGACACGGGACGCGGGACGCGGTAGGGACGGACAGAGCCCCGAGCATAAGATGCTTCGCATCTAAAAGGGAACCATGTGTGGATGCGAAGCAGCGGGGAGATAATTAGCTTGAGCAGGGAGGAACGTCGCCGCTCTCATTTCACGGCAGCCGTCCGGGCGCTCATCGCGGCATTGCACAGGAGAGAGAATTAGGCGCGCGCGCTCCGTCATTTTTATACCGACGTATACCGTGGCACCCCCAGCGCAGTATGCAGCGGTCACACCACCTGTCGTGCGCGCCGCTCCATAGAAGGATTCCTAGAGGAGAGTACAGGAGGGACCGTAGGAGAGGTGAGAGAGGGGACGGGCATGCACTGTGGGGGTGTGGGACGCGGGAGCCGCTCCGTAGAGTAGAGGATTCCTAGAGGAGAGAGGGGGAGAGGACGCGCATGCGCTGTGGGACACCGGAGCCGCTCCGTAGAGTAGAGGATACCTAAAGGAGAGAGGGGGGAGAGGAAGCGCATGCGCTGTGGGACGCCGGAGCCGCTCCGTTGAGTGGATGATTCCTAGAGTAGAGAAAGGCGGTGAGCGTAGCAGAGGATAGGGGGATGCGACGCGCATGCGCTGTGGGACGCGGGGGGCCGCTCCGTAAAGTAGAGGAATCCTAGAGGGGAGAAAAGGCGTGAGCGTAGGAGAGAGAGGGGGGAGGGGACGTGCATGCGCTGTGGTGGTGTGGGAGGGACTAAGCCCCCTCCAAACACATTCAAGCAAGATGAAGGAATGGGGTCAACCTGGGCGACAGACACCACCTGCCTAGCCATTGCTAAGCAGCCTCTCTGTGCTCTCGGCCATGACTCAAGGAATGGGGTCAACCTGGGCGACAGACACCACATGCCCTAGCCATTGCTAAGCAGCCTCTCCTTGCTCTCGGCCATGACTCTCATGACCGTGATAGGGGTTGACGGCCTTCATATTACTACAGTGTTCTGGTTCACCTAATGGGTGCTTCCCTACTTCATGAAAGTGGCCGGACGCGAGACGCGGGACGGGGGACGCGGGACGGGGGAGGGACGGAGAGAGCCCCGAGCATAAGATGCTTCGCATCTAAAACTTCCCCATCTCCCGCTAAAGGGAACCATGTGTAGATGCGAAGCAGCGAGGAGATAATTAGCTTGAGCGGGAGGAACGTCGCCGCTCTCATTTCACGGCACTGGTCCGGGCGCTCATCGCGGCGCTGCACAGCAGAGAGAATGAGGCGCGCGCGCTCCGTCATTTTCATACCGCGGAACTAACGTGGCGCCCCCCATCGGAGTATGCAGCTGTCACACCACCTCTCCTGCCCGCCGCTGCGTGCAGATTCCTAGAGGAAAGGACGGGGGGGGATCGTAGGAGAGGAGAGAGAGGGGGACGTGCATGCGCTGTGGGGGTGTGGGACGCGGGAGCAGCTCCGTAGAGTAGAGGAGAGAGGGGGGCGAGGACGCGGATGCGCTGTGGGGATGTGGGACGCGGGCGCCGCTCCGTAGAGTAGATGATTCCTAGAGGAGAGAAAGGGGGGTGAGCGTAGGAGAGAGAGGGGGGAGGGGACGCGCATGCGCTGTGGTGGTGTGGGACGCGGGAAGGAGGGACGGACTAAGCCCCCCTCCACACACATGCAAGCAAGATCAAGGAATGCGGTCAACCTGGGCGACAGACACCACCTGCCTAGCCATTGCTAAGCAGCCTCTCTGTGCTCTCGGCCATGACTCTGATGACTGTAATAGGGTTGACGGCCTTCATATTACAACAGTGTTCTGGTTCGCATAATGGGTGCTTCCCTACTTTATGAAAGTGGCCGGACGCGGGACGCCGGACGGACATAGCCCCGAGCATAAGATGCTTCGCATCTAAAAAATTCCCCATGTCCCGCTAAAGGGAACCATGTGCGGGATGCGAAGCAGCGGGGAGATAATTAGCTTGAGAGGGAGGAACGTCGCCGCTCTCATTTCACGGCAGCGGTCCGGGCGCTCATCGCGGCGCTGCACAGGAGAGAGAATGAGGCGCGCGCACTCCGTCATTTTCATACCGCGGAACTACCGTGGCGCCCCCCAGCGGAGTATGCAGCTGTCACACCACCTGTCGTGCGCGCCGCTCCGTAGAGGATTCCTAGAGGAAAGGACGGGGGGGGACAGTAGGAGAGGAGGGAGAGGACGATGGGGACGTGCATGCACTGTGGGGGGTGTGGGACGCGGGAGCCGCTCCATAGAGTAGAGGATTCCTAGTGGAGAGAGAGGGAGAGAACGCGCATGCGCTGTGGGGATGTGGGACGCGGGCGCTGCTCCGTAGAGTAGATGATTCCAAGAGTAGAGAAAGGGGGTGAGCGTAGGAGAGGTATTGGAGGTGGGGACGCGCATGGGCTGTGGGGGGTGTCGGACGCTGGGGCCCGCTCCGTACAGTAGAGCATTCCTAGAGGAGAGAAAGGGGGGTGAGCGTAGGAGAGAGGGGGGAGGGGACGCGCATGCGCTGTGGTGGTGTGGGACGCGGGATGGAGGGACGGACTAAGCCCCCTCCAAACACATGCAGCAAGATCAAGGAATGGGGTCAACCTGGGCGACGGACACCATCTGCCTAGCCATTGCTAAGCAGCCTCTCTGTGCTCTCGGCCATGACTCTGATGACTGTAGTAGTTGTTGACGGCCTTCATATTACTACAGTGTTCTGGTTCGCATAATGGGTGCTTCCCTACTTCATGAAAGTGGCCGGACGCGGGACGGGGGGACGCGGGAGGGACGGACAATGCCCCAAGCATAAGATGCTTCGCATCTAAAATTCCCCCATCTCCCGCTAAAGGGAACCATGTGTGGATGCGAAGCAGCGGGGAGATGGTTAGCTTGAGCGGGAGAAACGTCGCCGCTCCTGTTTCGCGCCAGCGGCCCGAGCGCTCATGGCGGCACTGCACAGGAGAGATAATGAGGCGCGCGCGCTCCGTCATTTTCATACCGCGGAACTACCGTGGCGCCCCAGCGGAGTGTGCAGCTGTCGCACCACCTGTTGTGCTCGCGCTCCGTAGAGTAGAGGATTCCTAGAGGAGAGAAAAGGGGGGAGCGTAGGAGAGGTGAGAGAGCGGGAGGGGACGCGCATGCGCTGTGGGGGGTGTGGGATGGCGGACGCGGGACGTAGGAAGGAGGGACGGACAAAGCCCCCGCAAGCACATGCAAGCAAGATCAAGGAATGGAGTCAATCTGGGCGACAGACACCAGCGGTAGTGTGTGTTATTCTTTGCTTGCACCCACCATCTGCCTACTACAACTACAGAGGAGCGACAGACCCACACCCTTTAGGAGCTTCGCCCCTAAAATCATCATCTTGTCCGTGACTGATAAAATCGAGAAAGATGCAAATAAAATAAATAATAAAGATTTCCGAGTCCGAGTGAGGATCGAATCCCGGGCCGTCTGCATGGCAAGCAGATGTTCTACCACACAGCCACGCCTCTGCTTAGAAATACCGTGAAAATAACTTCCTCTGGTTGGAAATGCAGTGAAAATAACTTTCATGCTTCGCAAACACAAGCGTCCTTTATATAGGCGTCGCAATATAACATGTAATATCCCAGGAATATTGCGTGGTACAAGTGTACATTGCCATCGGGCGTCAGAATATGTGACTATCATAAAGATTTCGTAGCTTAAAGCCGGCCACCCATTACAAACGGCACACACCGTACTGCGCGTATTCCCTTAACACGACGTAGTGGGTGCATAGCAAGTATGCACTAAGTGGTTGAAGTAGGCAGTCGGGACAGGATATCGCTATCGCGTTCAACTCTTAAAGGCGAAGATTAAGGGTCCCCCCAGTTTTTTTTACAATGAGCGGTAAGCGTTGGAGAAATAAAACACAAGGGACGATCGGAAGCCGCCGATCAGCGATCCCTCGAGCAAGTTCTTCCTCTTCCTCCTTCTTTCACGCTCTTTCAATGCCGCGTTACATTTTCCGCCGGGCAAGACGAAGCTCACCGAGCGAGTCGGAGTGACCGGTTGGTGTAGGGCTTCAATCGTGCAATATGCACAACTTGAGTGTTAACGCGAACGGCGGTTCTCAGCTTTAACTTTCGCAACGACGTAAGTGACGTCACTCAAGCGCTGGGTGATGACGAACGGACCGGAGTATTTCGAAAGGAGCTTCTGGCAAAGTCCCTTCTTTCGAACAGGCGTCCACAACCAGACAAAATCACCTTTGGCGAAGGTGACTGCAAGGTGTCTTGCGTCGTAACGGTCTTTAGCCCGTTACGATGCAATAACAACAATATGACGCAAATAACAACAATAAAGCAAGAAAGTACAATAATAAAGCAATAAGGGCAGTCCTCAGGTTCGCTAACGCGCGTAATACGGCTTGAGACGAACGACATGGGCGACTTCAGGTCGCGCACGGCGCCGTTGAGAGTTCTTAATGCCATCCGGGACACCGTCGTAGTCCAGAGCACTTAGCCGTCGAAGCACTATATATGATGTGCACTATGCACTACGCCTGATGTATCGCCGAAGAAGTTTTTTCACATAGTCCACGTCGGCGTATCGGTGTCCGCACCCAAACGCGGCCGCCGGGCTGGTATTCCACGAAGCGCCGTCGAAGATTGTAGCGGCGGCTGTCAGTCGAGTGCTGATTCTTGAGCAGAAACCTGGAGACTTACAAAGAGGGTTCAACTTAAACTGAGGACGACGCAGCGAGCGATGGAAAGGAAAATGATAGGTGTAACCTTAAGAGACATGAAGAGAGCAGAGTGGGTCAGGGAACAAACGGGGGTTAAAGACATCATAGTTGAAATCAAGAAGAAGAAATGGATATGGGCCGGGCACGTAGCACGTCGACAGGATAACCGCTGGTCATTAAGGGTAACTGACTGGATTCCAAGAGATGGCAAACGCGTGAGGGGGAGACAGAAAATTAGGTGGGATGAGATTAAGAAGTTTGCAGGTATAACGTGGCAGCAGAAAGCACAGGACCGGGTTGATTGGCGAAACATGGGAGAGGCCTTTGCCCTGCAGTGGGCGTAGACAGGCTGATGATGATGATGATGATGATGATGATGATTCTTGATACGTAGCCGGGCGAGTTGTCGGGCTTCTTCGGCGCGCTGTAGGTAGACGGTGACGTCGAGGTTTTCTTCGTCAGCAACGTTGGTCAGCATGGCGTCGAGCGTCGTTGCCGGGTTCCTTCCGTAGACCAATTTGTATGGCGTCATCTCTGTGTCGTCTCCTGCACGGTCGTGTTGTATGCGAAGGTCACGTACGGAAGGATGGCGTCCCACGTCTTGAGTTCGACGTTAACATACATGGCCAGCATGTCGGCGATGGTCTTATTTAGACGCTCGGTCAGGCCATTGGTCTGTGGGTGGTACGCGGTGGTCCGGCGGTGGCCTGTCTGGCTGTATTCCCAAGGTCACCTGAGTTAGGCCAGCAGGTAAACGTCATACCTCTGTCGGTGATGAAAACCTCTGGGGCGCCATGTCGAAGGACGATGTTCTCAACGAAGAACTTGGCTACCTCGGCGGCACTGCCCTTGGGCAGGGCTTTTGTTTCCGGCGTAGCGGGTGAGGTAGTCGGTAGCTACGACGATCCATTTATTTCCGCAAGTCGACGTTGGGAACGGCCCCAGGAGGTCCATCTCGATCTGCTGGAACGGTCGCCGAGGAGGCTCGATCGGCTGAAGGAAGCCTGCTGGTCTTGCGGGCGGTGTCTTCCGTCGCTGACAGTCTCGGCACGTCCGTTACGTAGCGGGCGACGTCGGCGGCAAGGTGAGGCCAGTAGTACTTTTCCTGTACTCTTGCGAGCGTGCGGGAAAGTCCGAGGTGTCCAGCCGCCGGGTCGTCGTGTAGGGCCTGGAGGAACTTCTGGTCTCAGTGCTGCAGGCACTATAAGAAGGGTAGTTAGCTCGAAGTGGTGAGAAATTCTTCTTTATGAGAATGCCGTTTTGCAAGACAAACGACGTGAGTCCTCGCTTGAATGCCTTCGGAACAATGGCGGTCTTGCCTTCGAGGTACTTCACAAGGCCCCTGAGTTCCGGGTCGGCTCGTTGTCGTTCGGCGAAGTCATCAGCACTTATGGTTCCCAAGAAGAAGTCATCCTCCTGGTCGTCCTGCGGCGGCGGGTCGACGGGGGGCGCGAGATAAGCAGTCGGCGTCGGAGTGTTTTCGCCCGGTCTTGTAAACGACGTTGATGTCCAATACTTGAAGCCTGAAACTCCATCTTGCGGGGCGACCTGAAGGGTCCCTTCAAGTTAGATAGACAACACAAGGCGTGGTGGTCGCTTACAACTTTGAAGGGCCTACTGTAGAGGTAGGGGCGAAACTTCGACGTAGCCCAGATGATGGCGAGGCACTCTTTTTCTGTTGTTGAATAGTTGGCCTCTGCCTTGGATAGCGACCGGCTAGACTAACTGATAACCCTTTGCAGTCCGTCCCTCCTCTGCACAAGGACGGCGCCGAGTCCCACGCTGCTTGCGTCGGTGTGCACTTCTGTTTCGGCGTGTTCGTCGAAATGCGCAAATAGCAGAGGCGCTTGCAGGCGTCGTTTTAGTTACTGAAATGCTTCCTCCTGCGGCGTTTCCCACTTTGAACTCGACGTCCGTCCTGGTAGGGTTAGTGAGTGGCTCGGCGATGCAGGCAAAGTTTTTGACGAACCGCCTGTAATAGGCACACAGTTGGAAACTTTCATATGCCTATACGTCTTACGTTCCCTGCAGTCCAGAATATGAACTGCCAAGAGGAATATATCCCTTGAGGAAGACAATTAGGTAGGAGATTTTTAAGCGCCACGGGAAATGATAAATATGGTCACACTGAAAAACGTTGGTCAGCCGTGGTAAGGCAGTGGTTATAGTGCTGGGCTCCTGACACGAATGTCGTGGGTTCGATCCCGGCCACGGCGGTAACAATTCGATGGAGGCGAAATGGTAGAGGCCCGTGTACCCTTGCGATGTCAGTACTCGTTAGAGAACACCAGAGGGTCGAAATTTTGGAGCCCTCCACTGCAGCGTCTCTCATAATCAAATCGTCGTTTTGGGACGTAATACTCCAGATAGTATTATAAAGAACGATGATTTTAACATTTCTGTTTCTAATCACCTGGTGTCGTGTTTGGGCGATGAATCTCTCTCTTACATTATTGTTTGCTGACCCTTGCGCTAAAGCGAAGTAAATTACATGGGGGGATTATCATGCGTTTTATAATTCAGAATTGTTGTTTTCCGATAAACGTAGTGCACAGGATATTAGATTTTAGGAGCGCTTATGTATTGGTGAAGTGACACCACCCTTCTTTTTTTAGGGGGGGCGAGGGGTCATGGAGGGGGGTTAGTAAGTGTCTTACATCGCATTTTACCAGCACCTGTGCGCAGTATGGCAGCAACCGTTGCAATGGTGAAAAAAATAACGGCACTCTACTTTTAGGATCCACTGTCCATGCAGCCGAGATTGCGGAATGAGCAACTGACATATGAAGTAAAGAAACATGATTGTGTGTGCCTCAAGAAAGGGCTTTACTGCAGATCCCGACCGCGTGCTTCTGTAAATTTCTACTGACCACAGGTGAAAGCAAGGAGAAGCGCTTTGAATACCGGTGTCCTTCTATCATCAGCTAGGCTATCCGTAAATTTATATTCATAAAAGTAATCTATAAACTTATGTGTATTGATGATTATCACGCCAGCTTTGACGCCTTCTGATTTGAAGGTATGAAAGCAATAAAATATCATTTCTTCTAGCATGGTTCGCGTTTTCCTTTGATACGGTTCCTTATGCACAGCAATTTTTGCGCAATCCTTGATTTGGTCCTCTTTGCGAGTTTTAGATGCGAAGCATCTTATGCTCGGGGCTTTGTCCGTCCCTCCCGCGTCCCCCGTCCGGCGTCCGGCGTCCCGCGTCCGGCCACTTTCATGAAGTAGGGAAGCACACATTATGCGAACCAGAACACTGTAGTAATATGAAGGCCGTCAACCACTACTACAGTCATCAGAGTCATGGCCGAGAGCACACAGAGGCTGCTTAGCAATGGCTAGGCAGGTGGTGTCTGTCGCCCAGGTTGACCCCATTCCTTGATCTTGCTTGCATGTGTTTGGAGGGGGGCTTAGTCTGTCCCTCCTTCCCGCGTCCCACAGCGCATGCGTGTCCCCTCCCCCTCTCTTTCCTACGCTCACCCCCCTTTGTCTCCTCTAAGGAATCCTCTACTCTACGGAGCGGCCTCCGCGTCCCACACCCCCCAACAGCGCATGCGCGTCCCCTCCCCTATCCTCTCCTACGCTCACCCCCTTTCTCTACTCTAAGAATCATCTAATCTACGGAGCGGCGTCCCACATCCCCACAGCGCATGCGCGTCCTCTCTCCTCTAGGAATCATCTACTCTACGGAGCGGCGCCCGCGTCCCACAACCCCACAGCGCATGCACGTCCCCTCTCTCTCCTCTCCTACGGTCCCCCCCCGTCCTCTCCTCTGGGAATCCTCTACGGAGCGGCTCGCACGACAGGTGGTGTGACAGCTGCATACTCCGCTGGGGGGCGCGACGGTAGCTTTCCGCGGTATGAAAATGACGGAGCGCGCGCGCCTCGTTCTTTCTATCCTGTGCAGCGCCGCGATGGGCGCCCGGACCGCTGCCGTGAAATGAGAGCGGCGACGTTCCTCCCGCTCAAGCTAATTATCTCCCCGCTGCTTCGCATCCACACATGGTTCCCTTTAGCGGGAGATGGGAATTTTTTTTTCACAACGGCCGTCTTTCATCGTCTAATCTTTCAAACACGTTACCAAATGACGCAAGCAACGCCTGATTAACGACGCGTGAAGGGGAGTGCATTTTCGAACTTACGCGTCTATCAGCGAGAATACCGGAACCTGCTATGATACATGCCTGAAAGCGAACGCGTTTCATCACACATAAGGTTATCGACAACTGAATCTTATTTCTCACTTGTGGACACTGAGTGCAAGGAATATACTGTTTCTGGTACGTTTGAGTGGAGAGGACGTTATATTACATATATATTCTGACTTCTAACATCCGCAAATTTCTTAGTTTATCATACAGAAGTTTTATAGCGTACGAAATTAAACGGAATGAGAAAGGCGTGACAGACACGGTGCGCCTGTGCGTGTCACGTCTTTCTATGTCTGTGTTTTTTCGTGCGCTATAAAACTTCATTATGCCGCACCAACACGCCCAAAACGCTACGTTACTTAGTTCATCAAAGCACCTCGTCTATATTTGTAATGTGATATCACCAAGTAAAACATGTCATTGATGGAAAAAACAGAACTTTAAAGGAGCAGTGACACCAAATTTCAAATCGAGCGCAAAGAGCAGGCAAAGGCTCAACTGCGCGTTCGTGCCATGCAACATCGACACTATTTTGACGTGTTCAGCTAGCGTCTAGGCCACGCCTCAGGCGCTGAGTGACGATGCGCGAGCAACGCTGACGTCGACAAGTTTAATGTTTTCCTCGTGGTGCCTACTTGTGGTACCGCCTGGTGGCGACGCCAGGCTGCCTGGCAACGGCGTCGCTTGTTTTGTTTCGCCTGGTTCGGGCAGCGCGTTCGTGTGAATCCCGCGTTTTCGTTGTGCCGCTTCGGGTGGACTGTCGTGGAGTCATGAGCGCGAATGTGATTATTCGAAGCTACGATCTCCATCGCATTGCGTGCCAGCATGCCGTGGAACCGTTGTGCGCTGCAATCATGCTCTTCAAATACGAGAAAAAGCGAAAAGTATGGCGCGCCATTGCGAAACGCTACCCCCACAACGCGCTCACGGAATCAAAACGCCAGGCCTCCGCGTTTCACTTTTTTTTTTTGTCGCGTTTCAGTCTATGAGCAGTATACATTACAATTGACACATATGGCAACATTCACTAGCTGACCAGTGTTTACGACACATTGGTTATGCTTAGGTAGACGCAAAAGTGACAGTAACCGATCAAAGTGCACCAGTACGGAACGTATGGTTCAGAGAAATATCATTTCAAAGAAGTAACACGCACGCAGCGTTCCATATGCGTAGTTGTGATATGTCTTGCCAGCCAGCATGGCCCAAGCGCGCGTCTCCAGCTGCCTCCTCGTCGCTGCTGGGTCGGGCGTCGATATCAGAATCACTACTCTGAAGAGGATCGAACCGTAAATGATTCACCACGCCGCAAATCGCAGCGATTCCATATTCCTCAGTGTTTTCATCGTCGCTTGTGGACGTTCTTGACGGCGGCGACGACGATGGGGGTGGCTAACACATGCTTACACGTGCGCGCCGAGCAGACGAAATGTCAGCTGAAACTCGCGTCACCATTTCGTGCGGCCACGTGATCAGATGGGGCGTGACCGCGGGAGGTGGCCGCTTGGCAGCGTTGGCAGCGCTAAAACTTGGCGCGCTTTGTTCCCGTTTTGAATTGCGTTCGATACTGGTCATACTAATCATTATTAGATATATTAATTCGTCCCTCTGTTGCATTATAGGTACCGAATCGTTACTAGGGGATCGATAACTACACGTTGACGCAAAAAACGCGACATGCGTAAAGTTGATGTCACTGCTCCTTTAAAGACTCGTACATCACCTAGTGAAAACACTGTTAAGGAGTTCCGGCTCCGGAATATCAGTCGTGAGGCATAACGCCAACTGCACAAGCATGCCTTCACACTTTGAAGAAAGAAAGAAAGAAAGAAAGGAAGAAAGGAAGAAAGAAAGAAAGAAAGAAAGAAAGAAAGAAAGAAAGAAAGAAAGAAAGAAAGAAAGAAAGAAAGAAAGAAAGAAAGAAAGAAAGAAAGAAAGAAAGAAAGAAAGGAATAGGTGAGGCACGCACGCATCAAGTTTCAGCAGGGCTTGCTGCAGTTCATTAATCAAAAAAACATCGGGCGAATGGTGGCAAGCTTCGCTTGCCCCCGTTCCCGCAATGTTGGAAGGTCTCCTGAATTTTTTTAGAAATATTAAGGCGAAAGCCTTACGCCCCTCATCAAACGCGAAAATTGACCGTCGGCGTTGGAAGCGTCAGCATGAGTGATGCGAAAAATCATGATCTCGTGATGACGTCACAAATCACCGAAATTTGATACGTGATTATGACGTAATCGTGACGTCACTATGATGCCAGATAACGTGACCTCATGTGATGACGTCATCAGATGACGTCGTCGCGTGGTTCACGCGGGCAGTGCAGAGCCAGGGGAAGTGTAGAAAGCATGCATTGCCTCCGATTCTGCAGGCAGCGTGAAACTATGTTCGGTGCAGAAATATTTCGAAGGCGGTGGGCGAGGATCATAACATCGACTGAGAAGAAAAGAAGGTGGTTTTCGCCTTCATTTCCTTCTCAGGAAAAGTATTTACATTCACCAAAATCGTATGTGGTGAATGCATAAGGGTCCCCGTGAGATTTTGTATTGAAGCCGATTTCAAGACTTGGCTGTTCAAACGCCTTTATAAATTTCTTCGCTTTTACCTCTCTCCAGCGTAATTATCAATATGGAAAGAAGTGTGCGCAAGGGCTAACACGTTCAGCTGCCGCACCACGGGCAGTGGTTTTGCACAAAATGACCGTCTCCGATCATGCTGTAAAAAACCGTGCGAGTATATGTGAATGTGATAAATAGTTATTAAGGCGTTATATTTAGAGAAAAAAAAATTGCGCTGCCTTGAGGGCGCCTAGAACTTAGGGCACGAAAGTGAAACAGTGTCGCGCTAAATTATTTATATAAAATTACTGGTTTGAGCGATTACTACGAAAACATTTTATCCGTATTTTCAAGGTGCTGATCCTTCTTGACGTTGATCGTCGAGTAATTTTTGCTGTAACTCATTATTTTTGGAATTGGTCAAAAACCGCTAAATTCTGCATGTATAGCGTTTTGTAGAAAAAGGAAAAATTTTTTGGCGAGTGGTATATTGACATTGCGCGCTTTATAGGTTGTTATAATGTGATAAACATGCTGCGGGAGCTACTGAAGTAGAAACATTGCTACAATATTGCGACAAAGTTGGAAAAATAGCATTTTTACACATATTGCGGCTTCATTTTCGCAACGCAGCGTTCTAAGTAAAAATGTGACTTACGCATATATGTGCAGTATGTTTGTCGGTATGACATAGAGAGAGAGTTTGAAAGGAATAGTTTCTGTTTTAAGAGCGAAAAAAAAAATTCCGCACTGAACGACCACAACGTTGTAACAAGTTTGCCTTTGCCTCGCCTTCACTGCATAGCACGTCTGCGCAAGATTCCAGCGGGGACCCTTTCGCAGCGAATGAGGCAAGTCATAGAACTGTTTGTCACTTATTTAATGTTGTATGCAGAAATACTATTGCATGCAACGTTAAACATGCAGTGGTACTAAAATTAGGGAACGGTATGTTCCCCCTTGGAGCATCAAAGGGCAGGTTATATTAGATGCGAAGCATCTTATGAGCTAGCTTGATCCGGTGGCGTCCGCGCTCCACTACGCATGCGCCTACTCTCTCTCCCACTCTCGTCCTTTACACAGGTGTTCGGTCGCCTTCTCTTCTCTCCTCCCCGCGCGCTGCAGCCTGTAAGCCCAGTCCCTCCTCTCCCTCCCCCATTTCATATAAGCGCGTGCGCTCGGGCGAGGAAGTCTCGCTTGAATAGTGCGGTCGCTCCGTCGGTTCCCGGTCGCTTCAGTTGTCTCGAAAGCCTCGCTACCCTCGCCGCAGACTCGCGTTGTCGCTCTGTAGCGGAAGCCGTTGCTCGACGCCGACGCTAGGCTTCGACGGCCGAGTGAACGTAAATGGAAACTTGGTGTGCACCCCCCAATGCTGCTTCGCATCCCCTCATGGTTCCCTTTAGAGGGAGATGGTGTTATTTTCAACTGCTTCACTGTCCAAAGGACCAAGATCATGATGTTGTTGATAGACTGCGCGGCAGTTCTAGGGCGTCGTGTTTGGTTCGCATAATCAAGATGCACGATCTTACGTAAAAAGTCACAGTTTCACCGCAAGGGTGAAGCAATGAATGCGATAGCAAAAAATTTTAATGTTATACGAAGTGAGGCGGGCAGCTAACTCTTTTTGATCCGATCTCACGCAACTCTAGAAAACGCTTGTTTAAGAGAATTCTGTTCACGTGGAGAGCGCAGCACGTAGAAGGGTACACCGGCCCCCCGCTGTCGGCCGCCGAGAAGGGGAGATAACGCGCGCGCCCGCGCTCGTAAAATCGAAGGTCGCCCCCCCGCTGTCGGCCGCCGAGAAGGGGACATAACGCGAGCGCCCGCGCTCGTAAAATCGAAGGTCGCTCGAGGGACCCCCCCCCCCCCCTCGCGTCTTTTCACGCTCACGAACGACGGGCGGGGCCGGTTATATATATATATACATATACGGCAAATGACGGCGGCGGCCAACGGCGACGCCGACGGCAAAAACCAGCCGAAAGTGTCCATATAATTGCTATCGCAATTATAATTAGCGGCATAATTCAACTATAGTTTGCTTAAGTTGTTTTTATGATGTTTCGGGTATAGGTCGACGTGTGATCGCTTACTTCTGGTTTGCGTGATGAAATGGTGTATGCAAGGTGTACACGCTCCAGATGATCCGATATAGTGCCCACAAATGACACCTCAGTGACGATTTCCAAAGGGGATTCCTATTCCCCTTTTTCTTCATGTCCTAAGGTGCTGAAAATGTTAAAAGCCCGTGCGGTAAAAGTGACGGAATTTACATTCACATATATATATATATATATATATATCTATATATATATATATATATATATATATATATATATATATATATATATATGAAGAAGAAGGTGTCCTTGGATCCTGTAGAAACAATATTATGAAGTAGAGGACGGGCAGAACGAAAACATTTTATTTTTCCAACGTTTCATCCGGGGACCGGCCTTCATCAGGGAAAGAACAATTCAGATATGCGCTCTTCTTAAGTAGACATGGCCTATAAGGGGCCCCTAGCACGTGAGCTAACAGTATCACGGGATATGCACTGCTGCACGGCGATTAAAACACGCTGACAAGAGCATGTAACTGCAAATGTTGTGTTTACGTGATTTCGCAGTTACATGCTCTTGTCAGCGTGTAGGAGCCCATTTGTTGTTCTGCAAAAAGAACTTGCGCATGCGTCTTGCGCACACATCGATGGAACTTAGCAACATATTGCCATTAGGCGATGTGTAAGCTTTACTCTGTCGAACCGGTTACCGGTTTAGCGTTTCGATCTGGCTGGTAAACCAATGTAAGTTTATATTTCGGCCAACCAAAAGTGAAGCAGAGCTAAATCAGACCGCGTTCAACCGGAACCGATATTATCTCGTTTCGACAACCGGATTTTTCAGCTCGGCTATTGTTTCAGCGGCGATGTCGTCAGCGAGATGAAGGCTTGACGTTCGCGTATGGGAAACGTGCGGCACCTACAGGGGGCGCAGCAGTGCACTGCACATTAGAGTTCCTGTATATGCAGAGTTGCGCATCTGTTTTCCAAACGCCGCTAGCAACCATGCATTGCGGAGAAGCTGATGCACAGGCGACGCCTGGAAAACATGGCCGCGCCGCCGAAAGCGGTTGCCGTTCACCTAGAATCTATCAAGCCACCGTCGTTGACTCTGTAGGCTCGTTAGCTACGAACTGGTGCTTTCATATGCTTTAGATTCATGTCCTTAAGCTTCGACAGCAAAGTATTTACGTCGATTCAGCACCGTTTTCGAAAAACATACTGAAATAATCGATGCTGTAGGCGTAGCAAGTGGCGATATGGGCGCTCCCGGAATCTCGAAGGATATGTATTACGTGTTTGTCAGTTGTTTTTCATCCTCCATAGCTGGCGCCACTTGACTTCGCGGCGGCGGTGGCGCATGTTATTGGGCACTTCGCTAGCCTTTGCGTTATCGGATTGACTAAAAAACGCTTTTGTACTCTCGTGGCACAGTCCCGAAAGCAGGTGTTTCTTCTTTCATCGCCGGTCGTTGGCACGCCAGGCATGTCGACTGGCGATCGCCGACACGCTTCGTCGATCGGCGGCAGGCTTAAGCAAGTCGCCTGCAAAAACAAAGTGCGGCTTCGCCACATAGCTATGGTTGCTAGCCAGGCAAGATGGCGGACCTATGCGCAACTCTGCTCCCGTAGGGAGCATATACAGGAACTCTACTGCACATTTGCGCCGCCAGCGCCGCGAGTGGCGACTTGCGGGCACTTCAGTTTCAACTGGCGTGCTACGAATCGTCGTCTCTCCGTCAGCTACGCCCGTGTTGTATGCAAGTGCGTGTGCGCGAAGGTGGCAGGTTTGATAAAACGGGTAGGCTTCCAGAAAGTTAGCAGTGCATGATTCTTTTGGGGCACCAAACGAAGAGAAAGGACATAAATTTACGGAATCAATCATGTTTTCGGTGTAACGTAGCACAGACGCGCGACAGATTGTTTTGAAAGGGCGATTCGCGTGGCCGGCCGGCGTAAAGCTCGAAGCATAGACCGTCACCATCGATGTTTGTAAGCATTATTTCTTGCCATTTTGCCTGCTTATTGTTGAGTAAACGATGGCATTTGTGTCTGACATGTGTTCAACCCCTTGCTATGCGCGCAAGTAATACGTACGGTCGCCGTACTGCACGTGTTGCATTTAGTAATGCGTGGCATTTGCGCGAAGTTTTCTGTGCAGTAGTTCAACTCCATTTGTATAGGCGTTGCTCGGGCTGCATGTGTCCTTGAGTAAATTTGCCACGTGCCAGCTTTGCACGCGATATCTCAGCTGTCACGTAGCGCAATAGAACGGCGTGGCCCGGCTTCGCTTGCACGCACAGGGCTGTTAAGGGCTATGGCAGTACCTGGGGAATAAATTTTGAAATTCTGGCCGTCTGCGCGCATTTTGCCTGGCATGCGGGACTTCTTCCTTAGTGTTACTGTTTACGAACTGCGATACGGCGGAGAAACAGCAGCAGCGTACGCGGGAGAATTGCTGGATCTGTCGATTGCTTTCCCCCAACGAATTGTGACTCGAGATCACTAATATCAGTTAACTTGCGTGGAGAGTAAATTCACAGCGAACTAGCTACAGCATGTTCTTCATAAACGTGCCCGCGGGATCACGTCGCTTCACGCGGCGTACACTAATAATAATAATAATAATAATAATAATATGTGAGGTTTTACGTCCCAAAACCATGATGCGATTATGAGAGACGCCGTAGTGGAGGGCTCCGGAAAATTTTGACCATCTGGTGTTCCTTAACGTGCACTGACATCGCACAGTACACGGGCCTCTACCATTTCGCCTCCATCGAAATGCGACCGCCGCGGCCGGGATCGAACCCGCAACCTTCGGGTCAGCAGCCGAGCACCATAGCCACTGATCCACCATGGCGGACCGTACACTAATCCAGTGTTCCCGCCGGTTTCTGAAGCACAGTCACGGCGCAAAACTGAAAATCTTTGTTCCAGGTGCGTAGTTCTTATAGTTATTGGGACAGTTTACGACACAGCAATTCATACGCGACATTGCGAAGCACCGCTAACAACCTTGACACGGCTGCGCTCATGGGTCGGCTGCTGCACGGAGCACGCCAATTCGTTTCGTTCACTCCCGCACCGCGGCGCCACCGGCTCAGTGCACGTTCCCCATATGCACAAAGTCGTAAGGATGAGTTCATCATCATCATCATCATCATCAGCCTGTCTACGCCCACTGCAGGGCAAAGGCCTCTCCCATGTTTCGCCAATCAACCAGGACCTGTGCTTTCTGCTGCCACGTTATACCTGCAAACTTCTTAATCTCATCTACCCACCTAATTTTCTGTCTCCCCCCTCACGCGTTTGCCATCTCTTGGAATCCCGTCAGTTACAAGGATGAGTTACATGTTGCCAAGTGGTTTGACAAGAGTACGAACTTTCAAGTTCACTACAACCAGCTGTTGCTATCAATGAAGCATGATTACTTCATGGCGTGTCATAACTGCGTCACTGAACTGGAGGACATACACCAGCAATTATCTTTTAAAATGTCGCCTCTGACATCCTTTTGTTTTGTTTGAAACGTTGCTCATTGATACAGAAACTGGCTTATTTGAACGATAACCTTCCGTCACAGCTTGCTTAACACATTGCGGCAACTGATGTATAGAACTGCTAAAAGAGATGCGAGAAAATTCATGTCATTCAATTACCGCTCCCTGTACCTTACTATGCTGCAATGAACATCCGTCGAAGTGACAGTGCGGCTGTCTTAGTGATCCATTGATTAAGAAGCTAAATAAAGCAATTATCCCCACGTGGTCAGAATTGCCTTGCAAAACAAAACGAAGTTGAAGTTAGCAGTTTTTTGGGACGTAATAAAAATTGAAGTGGCATGGCAAATAAACATTAAAAATGAAATAGGGGATCTCCGTGGGGATATCCCCTATCGGCACTACACAGATTTATTAAAGGGCAGGTAAGTCGAATAGCCATTGACACGAAATGATAAAACGTAAAGAAACGAGTGAAAATATGTAACGGAAAGTAACGTGACAATCTGGGAATTTTCTGTCTAATCTGCAAGATATTCAGAAGTTGTGAAGTTGTTAACAAATGAGTCTAAATGTTGGCCGCGGGAGCGCCTATAGCGTGCGCCTATACTTACGTGCACAATCGTTCTCTAGCTCCGCCTAATAATACATGGCCGCGACGGCCTGAATGAAATACGAAAGCTCCAGATCAGTATCGCAACATCATGTAGCATATGAGTTACAACAAGTGTCACACTGAAATATTCGCAATACGCAATTCGCAAGCACTAAAGAATCGACAATGATCATTCGTTTGATCTGACTGCCCCGTAACCTGCCCCCCTTTTTTCACAAGAACCACCTTATTACAACAGAACAGCCAGAAAACGTTTAAACCCGCTGCCACAGTTTTGTAAAAAGTGCAAAAAAAAATCACGCCATATCCACAAAGTGAATGATGATGAGTGGGCGAAGCTCGATCGTTTTCATCCGTGGCAGAAAGAGAATGTGTGGTCTGGAACATGCTTATACTTCATGGTCATCAGCGTCATCGTCACCGTTATCACATGTAGTGGGTACATTCCACTATACTGCGTCATCGTCATCTTTATCACGTGGAGTCGGTACACTCCACTATACGTGGCTATCTACCTACTACTACTACTACTACTACTACTACTACTACTACTACTACTACTACAGAGGAGGGACAGGCCCACACCCTTAGCTTCGCCCCTAAAAACCACTAGGCCTACGTGGAACGCGCAGCACAGTCACAGCGAAAGTGGGAAGAGCGGCCTTTCTAGAGCCTTTTTTTTAAACTCTCGGGACAACTACTACAAGCACACTTGCATGGCACCCACTACGCCATCAATCATCATAATTTTTGTGTAGTGGGAAGCGTCCACTGTGTCATTATTCGTCATTCTTCGGAAAAGCGCGGTACCCGCTACACACCACATGTAACGCATTAAGTTCACTTTGTTGATACTGTGGCTGACGACGATGAAGAATTATGCCTTAGGCTTTTGTAATGAGCTGGAGTATTGAAGGACCCACTCGTTAAGCAATTCGCTATGTATAACGCCTGGTTGTTACTTTACTGTACAAAACGCTTTATTACACATGTTAACGCGATTCCTTACCCGACATTAAGCCTGCATAGCGTCAGTTTGCAACGTACTTTTAAGCAGCGGCGTAGCTCACTGGCAGAGTACTGGGCTGCCACGCAGAGGTCCCGGGTTCGATCCCCATTCTGTTCTAGGTATTTCTTATTTAGTTAGTTTTTTTCTAATTTCTCGTGATAGTGGTTACGGACACCGGCGGCGGCGGCGGCGGACAACTACGGCGCAAAAACGGCCTTTGATGTGATCTCATAACAGCATTCGCTTTAAAAGCTAGATTGCTTACCAACTCTTCATACTGAGGAAACGAGATGCTACTGTCGACATGCATGAAAGTGTTAAGGTGAATGTGGTAATCAGACGTTACATGAAGATGCATCGTTTACTCCTCATTTTGCATGTTTACATTATTCGGAGTAAAGATGAAAATTGGGTCTACAGCGCGTCTACGTTCTCCTGTGCCGAGTGAAAACGGCGTGCGTATGCTAAACACAAATATGTGCACGTTGATTTCCGCTCTTAGTCCTTTTAACACGAAAGTGTTTTATGCCGGGGTCCACCAAGACTTGAGTGACGTATTTCCGTCACGGAAATGACGTCAAAAAATACGCATGATCAGAAGACAAAGAAAAAAAGTTCCGTCAACGGGGGGTCGAACCTACGACCTCTTGACCAGCGAAAGCAGATGCCGGGCACGCTATCCACTGCGCCATGGTCCCATACTGTATAGGCTTTAAAAACAAACCTTTTATATATACCACTGTCCTCTCACGGTGCTCTTGCTAAAGTGAAGTAATGCATTATGATCGTGAAATGCACGATTAGTTCCTTCAAAGCGTCGTTTCTACGCGTCCGTCCCATTCGGCGCGTTTCGAATCAGATAAGTGCAGTTTTGTTGACCCATTAACACACTGCCAGGTGGCGACCTTACCCCTAGCATCGGCGTCGCTCATAGCATCCGTCCATACCAAAAATAGCTCTGGGACGCGCGAGTGCTTCGCGTGGCCGTAACTCTTCGTTCCGAACTTAAGCCCGCCGCGCGAAAAATCACAGCCCGCCAACGGGGAAGACGCGACGCGCGTTGCGTTTCCCTCTGGTCAGGCAGCGTTGTTCAAGTAACTCTAATATGCCGCGAGTAGGCGACCTTAGCAAAAGTTCGGCGTCCAATCAGTGACGCTATTCAGTCTGTCACACCGCTTTCTATGATTCTGCTCTCACCGTACAGCTACCACAAGTATCTATGACCACAAGGGTTTGTTTAATCATTGATCATGAACGTTCGTCGTCGGGCATACAGATGTACCACCAAGCGTCAACGTGGATGCACCCACGTTAAACGGGGCTATAACTGTCAAGCACCAAAAGACATTGTGCAAGCTATCTTATATCAATCTACAGTAAACATTCAACTACTCCTGTAAGGACAGGTTTCACTTTCGTGTTATATACCGATTCCTATGAGGAGGGATCAACCATATTTTTTTATTTACCTCCGTCCTGATTTTCCTTAGCGCAGTTCTCACTGAATGCAGTCTAAAATAATTTTTATCATACGAAACCGTTACAAACATTTCCTGTTACCGCACAAATACTGAAATGGCAGAGGTTTATTATTTCTTGGTAGTTATAAGGAGTACCTTGACGGGTGTGGGAGCGAAGGAGAGGGTGAGTTGCAAGCAAGCCTCATTACTGCTTCCATGCAACGGAGCCTTATTGCGCAAAAGAGGGAAGGCATTTTCATGTGTTAAGGCGGGGCAAAATGAGACGCGGGGCAAAACGCGACATTTTTACTTTGCTGACCTCTATAGCTAATACAAAAAGCACTCTTCTTTGTTTCTCCATTTCAGCGATAGCTGCTGTTAGTTTTCCACCTTTTTTATGTGTGAAAGTTATTGATTGCTCAAAGCGTTCGCGGGCGGGAAAAATTACGCGGCTGGTGTCAGTGTGTTCGTGACCCGTCAAAAAGGGGCGAAATTCTGCTCGGCCAAATTTTCGGATACGTGCACGAAGGTACTCGGGCGTCAGTACAACAACGTAACTATTTATTTTGTTACTTTATATTACTAGCTAGATACCACCAAAGGTTTAGTTCATTTGGTGCCCGGGGCCAAAGCGAAAATTTTTATGAATTCCGGTATATGAGAGGGGCAAAACGCGACAAAAAGGCATCGAATTGCCTTAGAGAGTGTCTTATTAATTGAGCCATTTACTTACACTCACTATATATTATATTCCTTTGTTTAGGAGGGTTCGGACGTACAGGAGAGTATCATGTAGAGCTTCCTTGGAGGGAAACGACAAGAAAATCCACTGATTGTTGTTCAGGACAGGACTCACTCTATTGGCGCTGTATCGAGGTTATTCTGCGTTCCCAAGGATGCTCTCAAGAGGCGCATGAAAAAAATTGGCAGAATCTCCAAGTCGTTCACAAACACGTCTTGGGATCGTGTTTTAATGGCATTTATTCAATACCGAAATAAAAAAAGCACTGGAAAATCCGAATCTAGCACAGTTTTAAAATGCATTGCCTCACAAAGCCAGGGTGACGAAGTTAAAAGCCACGAAACACCTTGTGCAGTTCCGCATCAAAACGGCCAAAAAGAACATATCTAGCCTCCAATCGTTGAATAATCCAATGAAGTGCAAGCGTTCAACAAAAGTCAACACTAGCACAAAGAGAGACTGGTGGTGTTTGATCGGCAAGGAGTTTTGGAGCAACACAACGGCCGGGTTCTGTCTAGAGTCAATGCGTAGGAGTGCAAGGACTGGGCTCGCTCAGACTGTGTAAGGGCAGACGGAGGGAATTTCAAGTCTTTCTACTGCAAAAACTGAACGGAATGAATTTTTTTCACACTGTCTCGTTTTTCCCCACGCAGCGTCTCATTTTGCCCCGCAGGTTGGGGCAAAATGAGACATCTGGAGCACTTTTTTTATTAAATGCGAAGAATTTCTTAGCGAACTTCAGCGACTTTGAGCATATCTATCTATCTAGCTATCTATCTATCTAGCCGCCTACGACTTTGTGCTCTCGTGGCCGTATCGTTTATGGGATTTATACCAAATTTGGTATGGCATAACATAACCGTATGACGAAACATAAATCGCCAGTCATACCATGAAAATCATGACTAACTTGTCATAAAAAGTATGATTTACATGCCACGCTCATGGCGCGCTCGCAACCGTTTCGTTAGCTTGATATGTACCAAATCTGGGATTGAGTGACGTGACTATATGACAAGCATAACTGACAGGTGGTAGTATGGAAGTCATCACTTGTCATGTGCGACGTGACTTGCATGCCACACTCATGGCGCGCTCGCGGCCGTTTCGTTAGCTTGATATACACCAAATTGGGTATTGAGTGACATGACTGTATGGCGAACATAAATGACAAGTGGTAATATGGAAATCATGACTTGTCATGTGCTACATGACTTGCATGCCACGCTCATGGCGTGCTCGCGGCCGTTTCGTTAGCTTGAGATACGCCATATTTGGTATTGAGTGACATGACTGTATGACGAACATATGTGGCAGGTATTAACTTGAAAATCTTGGCATACATGTAATCTACAACGCCATTTACATGCCACGCTCATGGTTGCGCTGGCGTCCACTTCGCTAGCTTGTATACATCAAAATTGGTATTGCGCGATGTGACTGTATGACGAACAATAATGACAGGTCCTAACATGTAAAACGTGACATGCAAATTATGTAAAGCATGATTTTCTCCTTCCTGGCTGCTTCGCATTACATCGATTCCCACAGTGCGTGGGATCTGCCGGCTTTTTATTTTTAAAATATACTTTTGAATGGTGGTAACATGGTGATATTTATGTAGCACATACCTTGTACCTTAAGGAAAGTTTCTGCATAGAATGTTCAATGGTAACGAGTGAAATAAAAATAAATATTCACTATTTTAACATTTTTGTTGCATTTTGCCCCACCTTACCCTACATATTTTTCTTGATTTTCGCAATGAACCACAGTTGCAGATAAGCGCCTATACACTCCGTTTGGGACCTATAGGGGGCGCCTTGAAAACCGCGCGCAGCGCCACGAGTGGTGCGGCGGGCGTGCAACGTTGAGAGCCCTAGCAGACAGCAGCGCTTCATTGCTTTGACAGCTATGGTGGCGCAAGCGCCCGTAGCCGCCGCATTAGTGCTTCGAGCTGGATTTAAAGATATCGTAGTGGGACATTCTTCCGCGATGCCGCCAGGAATAAAGGGGAAAACCTGCACGAAAGCGGCCACGTTTTCCACGTTAGTGAGCGCCTTGCTGGGCGTCTTCAGTACTGACGGCTAAATGGGTGCGTCAGGTGTGTGTAAATCGAGATGCTTACTCCATAACTGTCGGGGCAAACTATCATTCTTTCACACTTCGAATATTATTGGTGCGTGCCCACTACCCGCGTACTTGGAAGTTGCAAAATACTCAGAGCATTTAGAATTATCGATGGCTTAACGGCCCCTCGCCGTGGAAATCACGGTGAGTGGCCGGGCGGCGTGCTCCTTTGTTGAGGCTTCGTGCCACGGCAATTTGCAGCCACCGAGTCTCGCAAAGTGTTTTTCTTGACATTGTCACGGCATCATCATCGCTCATCATGATCATAGTCTTTACCTCACCGCTCGCGCTGCTCATGCTAAGAGCTTGAGGCGCGGGCGAGAAAGAGAAGGTACTACGACTTTGGCCAGAGAGCACGCGGAAGCCCCGTATAGTATTTCGTTTCACCTTGTAAAGTGGCGACGACGACGTAGCGGTCACTTCGACCACCGTCACGTCTGTCATTCACTACAACCTCTTGCGTTGTTTATGGTGCTTTCCGAAACACACTGACATGCACACCCATCGCTACAGCATTCGCAAAGCTTCGCTTTTTCGTACAGACCCTGTAGTTCTCCTACTCTGCGTCCTAGCTTGATCCGGCCGAGTGCGCATAGCGCTGCTGGGCAGATAGTTGTGTTTACAGTAATATGCTACGTGACTCATTCGCCCCTTAACTGATGGCCCTGTCAACCCAGCAAAGCACTAATTGATCTCGCATTGCATTCCCCAAAACTGCGAAGGGTTGACGGCGAGTCATTAAGGCCCAATAAAACGTTCCATCAGTCTTGAGCTGAATTATAATTCAGCTCAAGACTGATGGAACGCATGCAGTAGCGTAGCCAGAAATTTTTTTCGGGGGGGGGGGGGGGGGGTTCAACCGTACTTTATGTATGTTCGTGCGTGCGTTTGTATGTGTGCGTGCATATATACGCAAGCAAAACTGAAAAATTTCGGGGGGGGGGGGGGTTTGAACCCCCCCAACCCCCCCTCTTGGCTACGCCACTGAACGTATGCAAGGCATTTTATAAAATGCCTTGCATACGTTTCTTTTCTCACCAGCTCTATGGCAGCAGGAACACCACGCAAGATCATTGCACCTGCAAAGGTGGTGTCTCAGACCAATTCAAGCATGCAGCGGCAGAACGCGAGACGGTAGAGGGAGCGGGAACCAAACACTTTTTTTTTCGTCGCACAGCCGTGCTCCACTTAGGTCGCTGCCCAATAAAGCAGGGACGAGTCGAGAAACTGTGAAACGTCGTTTCCGCAGGACACCACGTGTACCTGTTGGTACAATCATAGGCGTGCGCACGAGGGGGGGGCAGAGGGGGGCGGCCGCCCCCCTAGTCACCTGAGAGAGGGGGGCGCAAATTCTGCCCCATACACTGACTTAATAGGAAGGGGGGGGCGCTGCGATCAACCTTCGCCCCTCCCTGCCCCCCCCCCCCCCCTGAAGGGGAACCCTGCGCACGCCTATGGGTACAATCGACTACGCAGTGGTTCATTGATTACGATAAACTACGTGCAAGCGGCCGTGGGAGAGCGTTTGGTTCTGCTCGGGCTCTCAACGACTGTCTTCTCTGACGGCCGCGCGGCGGCGCGCCAGTCGCAATGCTCGGAGTGTATAGTTTATCCGCCGTAGTCCATGTAGTCCTTTTAGCACTTCACTCTCGTTAATAATGCGACACCAACAAGCTCAAGCTACCAACCACCCTTCTGAACACCCTGAGTAGCCCTGAGTACCCACATTTTCAGATTAAGGTCTCGTATAAGTACGGCCGCCGTGGTGGGGAATCGAATCTGAGAAGAACAAAAACTACCGAGTCATCATGGCAGTGAACCATAGGCGCAAAATATACGCCAGGAAAATGGCTTCCAATTAACTCTACAAGCTAGCTTCCTTTCATTGACAGAGCGTTGGCATTACATTATTTACTTGTGAAGCCAGAAAGGCAGCCCTCATTTGGAGCAGCTGCAGCTGGTGACGGACATCCGCTGCAGCAGTTCGACTGTGAAATCTCGAACCTAATTTTGGGCGCGCGTGTCTGCCCACAAAACAGTCTATGTAGTCCTTTTAGCACTTCACTCTCGTTAATAATGCGACACCAACAAGCCCAAGCTACCACCCTTTTGAACATCCTGAGTAGCCCAAAACTACGTTGCAAAGCCGACTCTATGCAGACTTCATGTCGGGTAAGGAATCGCGTGAACATGTGTAATAAAGCGTTTTAGAACAGTTAAGTAACAACCAGGCGTCACACAATTCGAATTGCGTAACGAGTGGGTCGTTCAATACTCCAACCCTGAACACCCTGAGTACTCACAGTTTCTAGACTAGTTGCGCACTTAAAAGAGATGACTTCATGCCCATCTACCGATCTGCATGCCTTATAAGAGTGCCATAGATGGATATTGCGCTTCACCGTCGTTAAACTAAGCGACGCACGCTATGTATACCTGTTCAAATTGAGCAGCATGTTGTCAACGATATACACTAGATACTTTATCTATAAAGTTTATTTACAGCTTTTGTCGGATGTTTCTTTTTCGAGCGTTCTACACTGTCGCAATGCCAATGTCCGCAATGTTCCCCGGAGTTCTAACTCGGCAGCATAAAATTTAAAAATTCACTGTAACTTGGAAGGACTGTATGATTTCTGGTACGTAACGCTCTTTCTGAGCTAATGCCAAGTGAGACAAACAATTGCCAAATGATCCAAATTAATGAATGAAATATTTAGTTTGTAGAGTATGTTTACATCGTTAAGGATATGCAAAGAGGGTTCCAATGTCAGGAGACCGAACCAGGGACCCTATGTACATGATTATTAGATACAAATTACGAAATCAGCACACAAGTTAAAAAAATATTTAGCAACTAAAAAACACGCGTGCAATAGTAACTCAGGCGCAATATTACGATAATAGGAGACATTATTCATCAAAGTTTTTAACTACACAGAACTGTTTTCGAATTGTATAAATATTGGATAAAGAAATACAAATTCATACTAACAGTCAAAACATGCAGCGAAAGCCACCATGAACAGTAACAATGCATTTCACGTAATGTTCATGTACAAACAGGAAAGGAAATGAAAAGCACTAAAATTACACACTACACGCGATGAATAATTCACATAGTTATTGGTTGAGGAAATGAGCCTTTTAGTGTTTTCTTTAAATGCAAGGAAGAGATGACGATGTTTTGATGGGGTGCTTCTAAGTGCTTCTAAGACCCGCTTCCTGAGTTGGGGCGAGTTGGCCCCCTCGATGTGACCTTCACAGTGACCTCAACATGGCACCTTGTCTATATTCGGCGAATATAATTCGGCATGTCACCCGCAATTCGCACACCAGAGCAAAGGTATATACCTTATTGTGGCCCCATCAATAATTTGTCTCGCAAGATCTCCAAAGCGTCTCTATGGGCAGAGTCATTCAATGCTTCTTATGGTCACGAAACTGCCGCCTCCGTTTCATATGCAGCCAGTGGCCGCCGCCAGAGGCGCAGCTGTGCTTGAGAGGCGATGCGAACGCTGCTATCGCTGGGGTTGTGTGTGGAACAGCCTCAGTGGTTTTAGCTTTCTAAGCTTCCGCGATGGTCGCTTTGCATTCAGGCATTTACTTTTAGCACTCAGCATGCACAAATACCTGCCTGAACGCGTTTTCTGTTTTAAAAGTGAGCACCCGTGAGGGAAATAAAGCTGCTCAAAAACATGCAGCTGGCGGCGGTATCAGCCGAAAAAAAATACAAAAATTTGGGGCGAGATTTACTTAGCGCCAGAAAACACGCTGCACACAAGAGAGACACACAAGGTTTACGAACGAATGCCAGGATATGATTATTACGAACGTCGTAGCGGGGGGACTTCTGAATGATTTTTGCCACCTAGGGTCCTTTTACATGTACCTAATTCTCAGCGCACTGGTGTTGCTGCATATCGCCCCCCATCGAAAATGCGGCCGCCGCGGCCTGGCAAGCTCCTTTCGTCTCAACACTACGACACTACGATAGGTACAGCTTTTTAATATTCCCATGAAGTTAAACACCGTGCATTCGTAACAAAGTTCCAGCGGTGCCACTTGAAAACAGAGGCAAAAATTCGAGCTGTTACACGCTCATTCGGCCCGCCACAGATTCTCTATTGGTTAAACTGTGAGCAGTATCTAAGTCCTCCTGGCTGCATCTTAACAGATCAAAACAATGGAGAATAGGTATTTTGCTTCCTTTAATACAAAGCTATTTAAAAAGGTCAAGATATGCTAATCTCACCGGATGTTGATGTTGTGATCATGGTCGAAAATTCCAGAAAAAAAAGCTTTATAATTCAATAAAAAAAAGAAATACAGGTTGCTTGGTGCCTAAACAAAATACAAGCACGATCATATAATTAATTTTCGCAGAAAAACCACATACGCGGAGCACCAACACATCAGGTCACGAAGGAAGTTCTTTAACCAACATGAATAATGAACATCCACACATGGAATATGGATTGGGGTGCCGGATTGACCTTTAACTGTGCGAGTTTTTTACCACCACCTGCTGGGCATGAAGAGCAACCCTTATGTCGCACCTGTTTCTTTGTGTCTCTACGTTAGTCGTTTGCATGGCGTTCGCATTCTTCATGAGCGGGACCGGGGTTTTCGCTTCGTGATATACGAAGGAGCTCCTTCATAAATCCTTGAAACGGCGTCAGGCTTCAGCGTTGGCTTGTCGCGTTTCAGGGACACGGATTCGCCGTTGATGTTAAAATCATACGCAGTGACAATGTCCCAGGCGTCGAAATGGTTAGCGCACACACGTGTATACTTCGACTCAAAGTTTAAGTCGCCACTTTCCTGCGGTAGTATGGCCCGCTTCCATTTCTCGTGCTGCTGCTTTTCTAATGATAAAGAGAACAACGACATCCTTTTGGTTGCCTTGAACCCGGAACGGCACCCCGGCATGCAACCCGTGTTAGGCATCCTCGTCCTGAGACAACGTTTCCGGTAACTTAAACACATCATATTCAGCAGCTTGTCTCGCACTGCGCGAGCATTTTAATATGCGGACGGCGCGGACACGTCGCCTCTGTGGCGCAGCGGCGACGCGTTGCGGCATTTTCGAGCAGCGTATGAAGCTCGCCCATAGTGTGACGGCGAAGTTTCGTGACCATAAGAAATATTGAATGACTCTGCTATGGGTGTGGTTTCGGGAAAGGGCAAAAGTTGGCGTCTCCGTGTCGGCGAACTACATTGGCCAATTTCTGTACATAAAAGGGCGGGATAAATTGCGGCTTTTGAGGATCATTGTAATGCGCGCTTGGAGTCATTATATGTGTCCACGTGACCCCATTGCCTGTACGCCAAGTTTATAATTAGTGGGATTAAGGGTACGTGGGTGTCATATTTTAAGCATACTCAAATGCAGGGGCTACGGCCCATTCATACCTGAAGTTCGATCAAGGAGCCTCTGTAATCGACGTTCTTTGGGAGCTGACGAGACAGAGTCGATGCCAGGAAGGCATTTCAGTTTGACATCCCACCGCTGTCAGTTTTTTTGGGCAGGCACGCGCGCCCTAAATTAGGTTCTAGATTTCACAGTCGAACAGCTGCAGCGGACGTTCGTCACCAGCTGCCGCTGCTCCAAATGAGGGCTGCTTTTCTGACTTCACAATTAAATAATGTAATGCCAACGCTGTATCAATGAAAGGAGGCCAGCTTGTCGACTTAATTTGAAGCTATTTTCCTCGCGTATATTTTGCGCCTATGGCTCACTGCCGTGATAACTGGGTAGCTTTTGTTCTTCGCACATTTGTTTCCCGACCGCGGCGGCTGTACTTTTACGAGACCTTACTCTGAAAATAGTTCTTTACATTGTTGCCATTGATCACCGAAAGTAATTGGCAGCCTCTCAAAACGTCGTTTGCTAAAAGGACACTAAAGTGATACAATGCATTGGTTTCGATTGATAAAGTGTACTAAAACTACTCTGATATCCTTAATAGCACCATCATAAGTTTATAAACGGAGCAGAAAATAAAGTCATAGTTCTATTTTTAAATCTCGCGCTATAATCGCCGCAACCTCACGTCATGGATATCGATGTTGATTTGTCCTACTTTGTGGACATTCGCTCAACGAAATTTCCCGAAACAGCATTATATTTAGTCTATGGCCCCCCTCAGAGGTCAGCATGATTCATATTTACCGATTAGGAAACGCGTAGACCCTTGTGGACGCTGTCAAAATCGATGACGTCATGGCGTTCGGTGCAGGAACTTCCACGTAGCGTCGCCACACGCCTTTTCTTTTTGCCAGTTCACTCTCTTATCAAGAGTCTTATCTTGATAAGAGAGTAAACGGGCAAAAGTTTTACAACAGTCGAAGAGCAATTGACTAATAATAGTCCGCCGCGGTGGTATGCGGTTAGGGTGCTCGGCTGCTGACTCGAAGGTCGCGGGCTCGATCCCGGCCGCGGCGGTCGTATTTCGGTGGAGGCGAAATGGTAGAGGCCCGTGTACTGTGCGATGTCAGTGCACGTTAAAGAACACCAGATGGTCCAAATTTCCGGAGCCCTCCACAACGGCGTCTCTCATAATCATAGTGTGGTTTTGGGACGTTAAACCTCAGATATTATTATTATTAATTGACTAATAATAAAAAAAAATCTTTTTCCTGTTTGTTGTCCCTTTAAGTTCGACACTAGTTTTGGGACAATAAGCTTTCTATAACCTTACAATGCGCTATGCTACACGGAAGGGCGTGAGCTCATACGTCATTTATTTTGAAAGGGAAATGTTAATGAATGTTTTTCAAAGAACGTAAAGTCTTCTCATTGCCGCTTTCAGCTTGTGAGGAAAGCCTTTTTCGGCCCTGCACTAGTTCGTGCAAATTGCTGTTTTTCAGAAACACGAATGACCTGTCACTTGGCATGTGATGCACAATGGTATGTTGTTTACGGCAGCTGTGCGGTAGATGCGCAACGAAGTGGCTAGTATACTTTTACGTTTTCTGCGAGAGACAAGTTTTAGCGCTGTGTGGTGAGCCGTACTCGTTCCCATGATCGACACCAGTCGCGAGTACGAATGACTCCGACGTCACTGTGTAGGAAACCTACTGAAGGTTTTAGTGACGCCATACCATATAATAGTGACGTGCATGCAGGGAGCGGTGATCCACAGCACCGCAGCACCGGGCAAGCATATAGGGAGCATCGGCTGTGAATCTACACTGGCTCGTTTGTATCAGCGAGTTGCCGAACTAGCCAGGGTTGGTGCCATTTTGCGAAGTGATTCGCATCGTCACGCGAACGTGTGAGGAGCGCATTATGGAAGTTCACTTCGTCTGTACAGCCGTCAGCACCTTTAGCTCGAACGCTCCGACGCGTGGCCTCGGCTCGCTTGGACTGAGGTCAGCGCCGCCAATCGTTGAAAATGATATACTTACTGCAGTTAACGATAGATGAAGCGCCACGTCGGTTTCACTAGTGAATTTCTGTTTCCAGTCTGCCTGACCGGCGGGTCGAATGCATTCCACTTGGCATCCCGTTTTCGCCAACGTTTCGCTCGTGGCTACGTTATCGCGCGCGCCCATGGCGTTCGTTGTCGTATACTTATCTCGACAATGAACCATTGCGTGCGGCCGCTTACGCACCTTTCGACTTTGAATTCGCAGCTGCTGCTCAAAAGAAATCACATGCATAAAAAGCAGAGCAAACGCACGTTCATGGCGTTTGTAAAAGTTGCACAATAAATAAATCTGAAATGTGGTGGCGTTGTTCATGTTCCTGATTCATTAACTTTCACACAGCGTGAATTGAGCTGTTCTCGCAATTTAGAGTGTGCCTTCCTGTTAGGTTCACTATGATTGTTTTTCAAGTACGAGCGCGATACGTAGACAGGGACAGGAAAGACACGGACAAGCGCTTACTACCAACTGAAAGTTTAATCAGAAAGTTGCGAGATATATACTGACAGAACAGACATATTTAGAAACACATTCGATAAGACTACCACGCGACATGACAAAAATATGCGTATATCAGCGCCCCCCTTAGCTTTACAGCGATTCCTTACCGTCTACGCCATCTGCTACTCTCCAAAAACGCAACCTCATCATCAGACAGAGCTACTGACGGCTTGCTCACGCAAGTCAAGTTTTCGCGCGCAATGTTTTCAGCTTCAATGATAAGCCTTGTGCGCTCATCTTTGTGAGTTTTAACCGACGGTGACTGTCATGTTCAGTTTGATAGCACAACCGTGGTTAAAACTCACAAAGATGAGCGCACAAGGCTTATCATTGAAGCTGAAAACATTGCGCGCGAAAACTTGACTTGCGTGAGCAAGCCGTCAGTAGGTCTGTCTGATGATGAGATTGCGTTTTTGGAGAGTAGCAGATGGCGTAGACGGTAAGGAATCGCTGTAAGGCTGAGGGGGCGCTGATATACGCATATTTTTGTCATGTCGCGTGGTAGTCTTATCGAATGTGTTTCTAAATATGTCTCTTTTGTCAGTGTATATCTCACAACTTTCTGATGAAACTTTCAGTTGGTAGTAAGCGCTTGTCCGTGTCTTTCCTGTCCCTGTCTACGTATCGCGCTCGTACTTGAAAAACAATCATGGAACACCAACTCGCCCAATCAACCATTTTGACAAGTTAGGTTCACGCTGCACGGAAAATGTAGGTCTTGGAGCGCAACATTTGTGCGTGTAATATTATCTGGGGTTTAACGTCCCAAAACCACGATTTGATTATGAGGGGCGCCGTAGTACAGGGCTCCGGAAATTTCGACCACCCCCTGGGGTTCTTTAACATGCACCTAAATCTAAGTAGACAGGCCTAAACATTTGATTTCTGCGTGTTCTGAGCAAGGAATGAAAACTAGTTCAAAACCATATGGTGGTGGTGGTAAAAACATTTATTGCCAGCAAATGGCGTCAGTAGAAAGAACGCATTAACAAGGTTTCTTCATGTTGTTGCCATTAAACATATGATCAAGTATCAAAAATAGCTACCCTTTTTCAAGCTTTTCAAAAATAGCCCTTTTGAATCGTCATGGCCACACGGTGTTGGGGTACCCGCACCAGGAAGATGCGAACGGGGCGACGAGTTATTGTATGTCCACATTCACACTGCTACTGTCTAGTATATTCCATTCATAATCAGTATTTTTCTTTTTACTTAAAGCGTCAGTATCCTATTTGATAAGCCTCTACGCACGAAAAGTGCTTTGTTTGCGTTGTATCCACGCGTCTTTCTTGCTCAGAACACGAACAAATATTGGCGCTCCAGGACCACATCTTCCGTGCAGCGTGAACCTAACAGGAAGGCACACTCTAAATTGCGAGAACAGTTCAATTCACGCTGTGTGAAAGTTAATGAATCAGAACATGAAAAACGCCACCACATTTCATATTTATTTATTGTGCAACTTTTACAAACGCCATCACCGTGCGTTTGCTCTGCTTTTTATACATGTGATTTCTTTTGAGCAGCAGCTGCGAATTCAAAGTCGAAAGGCGCGTAAGCGGCCGCACGCAATGGTTCATTGTCCGAGATAAGTATACGACAACGAACGCCATGGGCGCGCGCGATAACGTAGCCACGAGCGACACTTGGCGAAAACGGGATGCCAAGTTATGGTGGCTAGAGAGGGAGGTATCAGCATCGGCTGGGCTGCTCCATGCAAGTCGGCGCGGCACCTTTTCATGACGCCGACAGGTGGCGCGTCGTCGTCTGCGAGAGTAGGGTTCCTCGATGCGCGCTCCCCTCCGCCGCCTATGCGAGAGCCTTTGCGCTGCCCGAACTGCATGAACAGTGCTGGGGCGGATGCAAGAGGCTGCGAGCGCGTTTGACCAGTCACCGCGACACGACGCATCCGCGCGTCCGGATCGCGCGGGCAGCGCAGGTGCGCAGTCATCGCTCGTCTGCAGAAACGCGTTCCTCGGCTGTCTGTGCACACGTGCATTTCTTCGCCGTTCAGTAACCACGCTGATGCGGCGGCGCTGCTGTCGGCTCCGCGAGCCCATTCGCGCCGCCGAATCATGAAAAAATGCTGCCTCTCTGGCAAGCCGTTGCTCACACCTCCCCCCTCTAGCCACCATAGCCAAGTGGATGCATTCGACCCGCCGGTCAGGCAGACTGGAAACAGAAATTTACAAGTGAAACCGACGCGCGCTCCATCTATCGTTAACTGCAGCAAGCATATAATTTTCAACGCTTGGCGGCGCTGACCTCAGTCCAAGCGAGCCGAGGCCACGCGTTGGAGCGTTCGAGTTAAAGGTGCTGACGGCTGTACATTTCTTTGCGCTTAAACGTGAATCGCCGGGTCGGTGAAGCCATCTGATGGCGCTAAGATGAACGAGGCAAGCACAAAACTATTATGGCGAAATGCAGTGTATTCTACTTCTGTGCTCGTGTAAAGGCTCGGCAGCGGCATGATTTGGGATGTGTTGCCGTTTAAAACATTTTTTTTTGGTTGAGAACGTTCGTCGAACGCAAAAAAAACAAAAAAAAAACGACTAGTTTCGCTGCCTTGATCCGGTAACTCGGTATTCAGCAAACACACCGCGCACGGACCTTTTCACAGTAGACAAAAAAGCCGCCATGCTTGGCAGCGCACGGGAGTACAAAGGCTTACGTCACAGCCTCGGCAGTGCATTTTGGGGGGTGTCACGGCTGTTTAGCCCACCAGAGAGAAGGTTATGGCGGTGCCCAGGAAGCCGTATGTGAAAACGTCTACATCCGGAACAGCGCACATGCTATAATACTCTGTCAGGTAATTTTAGCAAGCGTTGAAAGCATCAGCACGGTTGATGGCACGTGTGCATGCGCTAGGGAAGACAGGGTGATTCTGGGAGAGATCGACACGGGTCGGAAAATTTATAGTTTATATTTGACTGAGTGTTTTATATTTTGTGCACGTACAAGCCGGAAACCCGCAAATGAACATCGTTTTTTTTAATAACTGCATATTTTTAATCACTGCATAAAAAGCCTATGCAGGTTTCTTGTATAGCGAGGAGTCACGTTCAACGCACGCAATATTGCGTGGCACAAAAGTATACTCGCTCCAGGCGTCACATCATGTTATTTGCGTAAAAATTCGGATGTTTCAAAGCTCCCAACGCGTTACAATCGGTTCAGCCATAATTCTTCATCCTCCTCAACGTCATCAGCCGCAGTAACCGCAACAGATCCAGCTTTCGGGGACATTGGGTGATCAGCGCTCCTAGCGGCCACTGCTGGAAGGTCTCACGTTTTCAATGGGACAGGGTCATTTTTCGACGATAAAAAATCGTAGAGGCGCAATTTCCAAAACTTCTTAAAGGGGCGCACCTTCTAGGAGCTGTACCGCACTTAACAAATGCAGCATCGTTAACATCGGGGCTTCACATTCTGTTCCCACGACGACTAAAGTTTAAACAGTAGGGTCCTATGGAAGCGGCCGAAATCACGCCTCGTTTTTCGGGACAAAAACGGGCCGCCTGAAAAAACTAGACGGAATCCTGGAAATTGCTCGGAGATCTGAGTAGTACGGAGACGAAGCTTTCATTTGAGGCCGCAATCATGTTTCTGTGTGAAGAAAAATACGTTCCAAAATGAAGTTTTCTACAACACAATCGCGTCTTCGACTCGCGTCTTCGACCATTGTATCTTGATAAGACCCATTTTACCGTCCGCGCCCGGTGTGCGTTGTGGCCTAGATTTTTTTTTTTTCTTTATTTCCGGTTGGACGTCACAGACACGGGGACACAAGAATTATATTACAATACACCAGAAACATACAAAACATGAATGGCACCACAAAAAGACACAAAAAAAGCTACCACGGCCTTCAAGCACTGATAAATAAAATTACAACTTAAAATTCCTTCATATTGAGCAGGGCTTCCACCCTTCCCAACCATGAAGGAACACATTCATTTGTTTTTTCTACATCGATAAACATTTTTATACTTTCTTTAAAATACTGCCTTGCTGGTCTCCTGTCAGGGTCACAGTAAAATCCAGCCATTCGAGAGCGCCATATACTGTGCAAGGCCGTCATCATGATTAAGTCGAATGGTAATCCGTCCTCATTCTCTATCGCTAAATACCTGATTCCATGAGGGTCTAATGGAAATTCTTTTTTTATAGTCCTTTGCAAAACATCCCAAAAGTATACCCCCCTCCCAACAGTGTAGAAAAACGTGGTCAATTGTTTCCGGTTGGTTACAGATTAGACAGTCGGATCCCCATGGCATAAAAAAACCTCTTTCCTCTAGAAAGGTTCTTACTGGAAGTGTGCCGGTGTGTAATTTAAAGAAGAATGTTTTTGCACTTGGAGATACTTGCATTTTTTTTACGCGTTTAAGTACATTCTGACCCTTGCGTGCGGTATATAGCGCTCTGTACATTGGGATGGGGAGCACAGTGTCACATAAATCCTTATAAAGTTTTTTCTTTCCAACAGACCACAGGTATTCTGTAGAAAAACGGACACTCAAAAATCGAACGCTGGCCACAACTTCCTTCATATAGCCTTGGACTGAACCTGTCATCACTTGAGTGGTCACAACGAACTCCGGCAGCAGTCTGCCTAATCTCATTTGACACACTGTAAACAGGAAGGGGTCGCTTGTGTCACGGAAAAAGAAAAACCTGTTTACTAACTGCTTGATGAACAGATGTGATAGCCCAAGGCCTCCACTCTTCACCCGTCTAAACAAATTCGTACGACTGCACCTTTCCCAGTTGGACCCCCACACAAATATTGCAAACACCCTATGTAATTTTTGCACATTGACCCGTGAACAGAACATCACTTGCATCACATACCATAGCTTAGACACAAAAAACCAGTTGCATACAGTAGCCCTAGCAAACATGGACAGATAAGTTGCTTTCCACCTACTCGCTTTCTCGCTTATTTCTTTTGTCTGTTGTTTCCAATAGTCATCAGTATTTTTGTATGACTCGAGCGGAACCCCAAGATATTTAACTGGCGTTGTTTTCCATTTAATGGCAGCAAAAAATTCAGGAGTTGAAGGCCACCATCCATGCCAAAACCCGAGGCACTTGCCCCAGTTTATGTTGCTTCCTGTAACTTCAGCGAAACATTTAGAAACTCGTAGTGATTCTTCAATGCCTTCATAAGAAGTACTACATATCGCAACATCGTCAGCGTACGCGAGTAGTTTGACCTCTGAGGATTGTAATCGAAACCCACTAATGATATTGTTCTGTAGTATCGACAAACATAACGTTTCAATATAGATGCAAAACAACAGTGGACTAACAGGGCAACCTTGACGCACTGAACGCTCAATTTTAATGGGTGGCCCCAATGTCTTGTTGATAATTAGTCTTGTACTACCATTCCGATATGCCAGGGCAACACCGTCCACAATTATTTTACCAACGTTAATGTGCTCCAATACTGCAAACAAAAGAGCATGGGCGACACAATCAAACGCTTTCTCCAGATCCAGCTGGAGTACGGCCACGCGAGCTTGAGTCATGTCAACACATTCTAGGAGAGACCGCATTCTATGAACATTTGTTACTATGGTACGACCTTTGATTCCACACGTTTGGTGTGGACCGACAATATCTTTTATTACTCTCTGCAGTCTAGCAGCCAAAATTTTCATTAATATCTTGTAGTCTACATTTGTCAGTGCGATTGGCCTGTACGCTGTGACGCGCCTAAGCTTTTCAACCTCATCTGTCTTCGGGATCAGTACAGTATGTGATTCACCAAACGACGGTGGTAATTTTTTTTCCTCATATGCTTCGTTAAAAACGGCTGCGAGTATAGGAGACAGGTCATTTTTAAGACACTTGTACCACGCGGCGCAAAGACCATCTGGTCCCGGAGACTTGCCAGGATTTAACTTATCAATCGCCCGTTCGACTTCAGATACAGATATAGGTAATTCTAAAGCACTTTTGGCTTCATCACTCAGTTGTGGCATGCGTCCCAAATATTCTGCTTTAAATCTTTCTAGGTCTACCTGTCTGCATGGTTGAGCGCCTGTGCTGGCGACTCACGTGCGGTGAATGCGGCACGGGTTCGAATCGCAGAATTTTTTTTCGTTTTTTTTTTCTTCTCTTTTTCTTTTTTTTTTTTCTTTTTTTTTTTTTTTTTTTTTTTTTTTTTTTTTTTTTTTTTTTTTTTACAGAATTGCTGTCAGTGGTTACGGTGCTCGGCTGCCAACCCGAAGGGCACCGGTTTGATCGTGGCCGCGGCTCTAGCATTTTCGAACGAGGCGAAAATCCACTAGTACTTGGATTTTGATGCTGTACGTAGATGTAAATTCACGTTAAAGAACCCCAGGTGGTCGAAATTTCCGGCACAATATTCTGCCGCGACAGGGAATGGGAGACGCCCGCTAAGCGCTAAGCGCGTGCTGTAGGACATCGTTTTCCAGTCTAGACCTCCTCTACGGCGCGCCTCATAAACATATCGTAGTTTTGGCGTGTAAAGTTCCAGCAATTAATATTACTAGTACGTCATTGCTGAAGGTTTAGCTTCTTGTTTTTTCGCTAAAGCGTTGCACCCAGAATCTTTGCTACAGAGCCGGTTTCGCTTCTAGATATGGAGCAAGTAAAGTTCTCATGTTTTAGTATTTCTTATTACGCAACCCATTATCTAAACAACAAAGGGAGGGGAACCAAGGGCCTATTTCAGTTAACCACAGCCTCAATAAGGCAACACATATTGAATCCAAGGAAAGCATGATAGAAGCTATTGATAGTGTAATGAATCGTTTTAAATAAGCATTATACTATTGGAGACTGACCAGCAATGGCAGAACCAGCGCAGAGCTTGCGTTGCCGAATCGTCTTCTTTTCTTTCTACATCAGCAGCGTTCTCTGCTTCTGCAAGCAGAATGAAATGGCGTTTTTGATGGCTTATTTCTCAGGGATGGTAGGTGACGTTGCTTCACGCAACAAGTCCATAAGGGAAGCAACGCAGGGGTTCTTGCGCCGCTGCACAGGCATGTCGGTGACGGCTACAGCGGGAACGCGTCGTAGATGGACAAGAAGACCGCCGCTAGAATGTGTATTGATTGGCGGATGCAGGGGTGGGAGGAGGGGGTTACGGGGTTCAACCGTACTTTATGTATGCTCGTGCGTGCTTTGGTAGGTGCATGGTGGGCATAAGCAACAACTAACTCGTGAAATCCGCGTTTACGCTGGGCAAGCACAACGCCGAAGACAACGCCGCTAGTGTCCTTGTGAATTTCATCTTGGGTGCTCTCACCTTTTCTGTCATAATAAACTTCTCTGCCTCTCTCTCTCTCTCTCTCATATGGGGTGCGCAAATCACAATGTCGCAAAATCGGAGGCCACGTAATAATGCATCGCAGTTTGCTGGATGCATCGCCGCATGTGACTTCGCTCAAAGGTCGCGGCTGCGTCGGAGATCGCTCAAAGCAGCTATAATTTTGGGCAAACTGCGAATGATATGAAACGTCTAAAATAAAATCAAATGCATGGAAATGTGTGAAGGTATTTCATTTTCCGTTTATGAAAAGCAGCAACAGCACGAAGTATATTTGGGATCCGGAAGGACGCCATCTCAGAAGTAGACGGCTCAGAATAAGCAGCTTTCGTCTGCCAAATTAACACTAGAGCTGAGGCTACAGTGACGACAGCTTCGACCTGTTGTAGATGGGTCTTAAAGTCGCCTGAAAAGATCACAGTACCATCCAGGTAGCAGAGATGCGTCTACCTCTTGAAGCCGCGAAGGATGTCGATCATGCGTTCAAATGTTGCAAGAGCGTTGCACAGCGCGTATTGCGTCAGTGAATTCATATAAAGTCGGGTCTGACGAAGGCTGGTTTGCAGTGGTCAAGTTCAGCCATCGGGACTACCAGTAGCCGGAGCGCAGGTTGAACGAACAGAAAAAAAGGTTCCACGCATATCCACGAAGTGAATCATGACGAGTGGGCGAAGCTCTGGGTATCGTATCGGTGAGTAACCGTACGTTACGCTCGGGTAACGTACGTTGCCCCATATAATGTAAATTGAGTGACATAAAGTGTACATAGAAATGTAAATTTATTTCGCCTTCCGGTCGTCTTATCAACTCAAAATGTCGCAAGATTGTAGGCGAAGTAAGAATACATCGGAGTTTTCTGGATGCATCGCCACATGTAACTACACTCAGAGGTCGCGGCCGCTGCGGAGGTCAGTGAAATGCGCTATTATTGCGGGGAGCTGCGAATGAAACGCGTAAAATAAAATCGAAGGCATAGAAACCTTCGAAGGTATTTCGTTGTCAGTTTAGGAAACGTAGCAGCAGCACGAAGTGTCGTGGGATCCGGAAGGACGCCATCTCGGCAGAAGACGGCACAGAATAAGCAGCTTTCGTATACGCCAAAGCAACATTTCTTTATGTTTACCTCAATGCCATTAGAGCTGAGACTAGTGACGACAGCTTCGACCTTTTGTAGATGGGTCGCAAAGCCGTCTGAAAAGATCAGAGTACCATCCAGGTAGTAGAGATTCGTCTGCCACTTGAAGCTGCGAAGGATGCCGATCATGCGTTCAAATGTTGCAAGCGCGTTGCACGGCCCGAATCGCGTTACCATAAATTCATATAAACCATCGGATCTAACGAAGGCTGGTTTGTGGTGGTGAAGTTCACCTATCGGGGCTGCAAGCAGCCGGAGCGCAGGTCCAAAGAATAGAGAAAAAAGAAAAAAAAAACTATGCTCCATGCCGGCAGTCGCGGCATTGTCTATTAGTGGCTAGGGATAGATGTCCTTACGTGTGATCTTGTTCAGCAAGCTATAGTCTACGCAAAAACTAAGTACTTGAGTCGTGTTTTTTTTTTTTTTTTTTTTTTTTTTTTTTTTTTTTTTTTTTTTTTTTTTACGATATGGACCCGTGAGACCCATCGGCTATTCGAGGTCTGTATGATGCCGTGTTGAGCAGTGTCAATTGTGCGATGTTGCGACGCACTGTGGCTGGCACACGATATGCGCACTTAGGCTAAGGAGCATGAAGATCAGTGTCGAAGAAATACATCGTGTTAGACTTATTTTGGGCTTCAATACATGACAGGACGTTTTCTTAGGAATATAATTCGGATGGCAGCACCTTTCTCTGTAATGTTCGGGAATTAGGAAATATCTTGAAACTAGTGGCATCATACGAATTAGTTCCAGGTCGCCTTGCGAACTCCACGGCTAAATATTGCGAATGGAAATGTGGGCGATAATTCAATTCACATCAAAATTAGTAAATTTTCGTTAGTTAGTGGACAATGCCTTTCAATTTTTTGTGGAGTAATTTCCACCTCTTCTCGATGACCAGCTGACGAGCTAGAATTGTACAATATCCAACAGCCAACCTTTAAATTTTTTTCTTGAAAGTGTTCGCTGAAAGATCGGTATTCTTCCTATTGTTGTACACATATGTACCCTACTCCCCTCTAGAATGCCCAAGCGCTTTAGTGCATTTGAGATAAATAAATAGCTAACTAACTAACTAACTAACTAAATAAATAAATAAATAAATAAATAAATAAATAAATAAATAAATAAAATATAAGCACGTGTTACACTCACTGAAAACGCTAAGGCGAAACCTGGTTGGCCTCTTGACACACTTTTTGTTGCTGTAACAATACGTTTATATATATATATATATATATATATATATATATATATATATATATATATATATATATATATATATATGCGCGACTGTGTACGAATCGTGCAATGATACTTTCGCATTCACGTTGCACAAGTGTGTCATCATCATCATCACCAGCAACATGAGTACGCTCATGCAGGCGGCGCCCACGTTAGCCCCGGAAGCTTCTGAATCTCATCTGCCCATTTAACTTTATGCCTCCCGTTCGCGCTCTTGCCTTCTGTTGAAATCCCCGATGTTACTTTCAATTGCCACAAGTTATCTTGTCTTCTCGCTGCATTCCCTTGACAGATAGTTAGGATTAGGATTAGGATGTTGTAGGTTGCCGGCGGATCTAGCCTTCCGATTGAGAGATAGTGGTAAACTGCCAATCATTATCTCAGAATACTTGCCAAATGCACACTACAACATTCTTATACATTTGGTTACTTCATTCTCATGGTTCGTATCTGCGGTCAATACCTTCCCTAAACAGACGTATTCCTTTACCATTTCCAGTGTTTTGATAGGCATCGCAAACCACTCTTCTCTTCGGAGACTGCTGAACATTGCTTTATTTTTCAGCATATTAATTTTCTGACCCACCGCTCTGCTTTCCCTATCTAATTCAGTAATTGTGATTTGATATAGTTTTCCCGAGTTACTAAACATGGACAATATCACAAGCAAATCGCATGTTACTAAGCTACTCTCCTTTAACTGCTATCGCATGCTGTCCGCAATCCAACGCTCTGAAAACCTCCTGTTAACACGCGGTGAATAGCATTGGAGAGATGGTAGCTCCCTGCCTAGACTCTTTATTAGAATTTTATTCCATGCTTTTTTTTGTCATGGGGGGACAATGGTGGCTGTGGACACACTGTAGATATGCCGCCGCGACGGCATAGCGGCTATGGAGGTCGGCTGGTGACCTGAAAGGCGCAGGTTCGATCCCGGCCGCGGTGGTCGCATTTTGATGGATGCGAAATTGTAGAGGACCGCATGTACTGTGCGATGTCAAAGCACCTTAAAGAACGCCAGATGATCAAAATTTCCGGAGTTCTCCTATACCGCGGGCCTCATTATCATATCGTGGTCTTGTCACGTAAAACCCCAGATATAACTATTATTATTATTAATTTTCGTTAATTAAAAAAATCATACCAGAGGGCATTCGAATGATGATATTTAGGTAGTGTTTTTGGAACCGGTGACCGGCAAATCTGTAGCGCTAGCACACGTGCGTCATCATGTGTGCTATGCGCCGATTTGTGTACCGCGAGCCAAGACCTTCTAGAACGATTACTTTGTACTTTAATAGTCATAATAATTGTTGGGGTCTAACGTCCCAAAACGACCATATGATGAGAGACGTCGCAGTGGAGGGCTCTGAAAATTTCGACCACCGGGGGTTCTTTAATGTGCACCTAAATCTAAGCACACGGGCCTCAAGCATTTTCGCCTCCATCGAAAATGCGCCACCGCGGCCGTACTTTGTACTGGAAGAAATAACCTTGCGCAAACAAAACGAGGACGAAAAGGAACACTTACAACAGACTGGCGCAAACCAGTCTTCCAGTATGTTACACCAACTCGCCCGCATCAAGCTACTTCCGTACTTTGTAGTTTGAAGCACACGTTTGGTAGCACCATGTTAGTTCGCGGAGGCTGCATTTCCATGGACGCAATATGCAAGAAGCCCATGTGCTCAGATTTAGGTGCACGTTAAAGAACCCCACGTGGTCTAAGTATCGGGGGCCCTCCACTATGGCATCTCTCACATTAATATGGCGTTCTTTGGACGCAAAACCCCAACAGTTATTATAAGAAGTATAACCGCTTTCTGTGCACCCAGAGAAGCCTAAGCAGTAGAAAAAAGCTCGGAAAACACGGGGACGAAAAGTAAGCAGACGCTACAAGCTAAGTAACCTAGAACTAAACATTGCGAAATGCTATCATTCGACTGTCAAATCATTAAATGTGCGCCAACTGCTTCAAGATCTGCCATCGGCCGAGCCTTTCATAATGGTAAAAAATTTGCGCAGCTTGCGCTGAGTCGCGTAAGGCTGGGGCAGAGCAGAGCTGGTCGGCACTCGCCTGGTCCTGGCTTGACTAGGCACACGTTCATTCATACGTCCATGCACGAAGTGTTCACGGCATCACTTTGCGATTCACGAGTATCGGATATGTATCGATCGGGTTTCATTGGGAATCACTTGGCAATCACAGCACCAAGTACCTTACTTACCTTAATTAAATAAATTGGCCTAACTTGTAAATTCGTCGCTTGGTCTCGATTAGCTTCCATCCAATGTCAAGGTAAGCTTAATTAGCTAATTAGTCGAGCTACCGCTAGTTATATATTAAGTCTTAATTAGTATTAGACTAAGCTCGGCGCATCTTACATAGTTCGGCATTACTAGGCACACGAGAATCTCAGCTCGGCTAAATTAGGGCGTTTTTGAGGTGTGATTTCATTAGCTTAGTTATGCGTAGTTAATTAGGTTTTACACCGCTCAACATGGCTTAATAAGGCTTTTCTATGGTTACACTGGTTTAACTAGGCACAGCTGTTCTTAATTTTGCTTGACGTGGCCGCGCCGGCAGGATCATGGTTTCTTCTCTACATCTCAAACCGGACAAACGGCGGGCATAACATACTTGGTGTAAAAAAAATGCGAAGGGAATAAATGAGTACGTTTGGCTGCCCTTCCGAATTCCCGGTGCAGTCGGGCACCGTTTTCTTTTTCTGATGCGTAAAACGAGTCGATGCCATAGGATCGGGGAATGACTAGCCACTTTAACGTTGCAGCTCGCCGGTCTTATCTTTGTCGCCGTTAGCAACGAACGCGGCAGGCCACGCCAAGACGTGAAGCTATGTGTTCTGAACTTTTTTCTTTTGTTTATTTCCTTTTCTTTCTTGCCTTGACGCAACTCTTGACTTCGCGCGAGATTCAAAAGATAAAAGTCATGCGGCACGTGGTGGAAGACACGCGAACTAAACGCCGATGTCCGTGAAAGCTGGATCTGCTGTGTGCAGCTTCATGGCTCTCGTATTTCCTCGTCGACACGTCGGCACTTCTCTTTTATCGCTATTTGTTTGTCTCATGCTCGGTTTTTGTGGTGTGTTGACTTCTATCTTGTGTCCGTGCTGGACGCCCAGTCTTTTATCAAGTTTTATCATTGCTTGACAAAATGAGGATGATATGTTACGCACTGGGCACCCTGCGACTTTGCAATCTGCAGGCGGCCGAAAGAGTTTATTACGGGATTTACGAAGGTCGTCCCTTCAGCGTAGGCTGTGACTGCGCTTCGTGTTTCGCACGTGGCTGGCGCTTTCTCCAATTTCGTCCTTGCTCTTTTTGTGTGTGCTGTAAACCAAGGTCTATGTTTCCAACCCTTTCATTTTCGTATTTTCATGACGACTAATTTGATTTCGCTTCCACTACTATCGCGTATGGTTGAAGCCCCTCCTCACGTGCGGCAATTAGAAGATCGTCTGTCAGCCGCAAGCAGCACACGTGCCAAGGGAATGATTCTTTTTTCGTTCTTTCTCTCCTGCCATGCACTATCGTAAAGTGTGTCGCGCACTTGATACACTATCGTTAGTTGGCAGTGGGCACCACACTCGAAAGCGACAACGAATATGTCCCTCAGTCGCTGAAGCGAATAGAGTGCGCAAGGCACTGTGCTACGGCAGATTTGCCACTTTGTACCTGCGTCACTTAGTTATTTCCGAAGTATAGGCTGAAACGCGAAAGTTTGGCTTTGTTACCGCTGTATCATCTTGCTTTCAACTAGATCAGTGCGGTTTCCTATTATTAATTCGCGCCATTTCAAGTGGATCCTGCTTTTGTACCCTGATCATCAATGCTGTAAGATTTGAAGTTTATTCTAACCGGAACTTGGAACTAGCTTATTGGTGCTTATTATTGCTAAAACAGCTGTTCATCGCTTTGTTAGCTTACCACATGTCTTACAATGTGCATAATATTGATGTGCATGATACGAGAGCCTGCTCTATTTATCGACGTTTACTTGCAGACTGCACGCAAAAGCATGTTGTGCCCTTGGGGATGATTAAGTCCTTCTAAGTGTCTGACAGAGACACGCTATAATGGCGAAAAAGTCTTTATTGTGGAATGTATATATATATATATATATATATATATATTATGACGTCTTGGTTGGAACGACGTTTATTAGACGCAAGGCCTCGGGAGCGAACGGGCAGAGCGCGCACACCCCCGATGATGATGACACGGTGACGATGAGGACAGAGACAAACGGATGATGATGATTATGATAATGCACAGGTGATGAAGAAGTACATAACAAATGCCCACAATATATATATATATATATATATATTGATTTCGCTCGCGAACCCCACGTCGTGCCGAAGGTACGTCGCCTGAGTTCAAGAGGTACTGTTGCGACTAATTAACAAATACTCGCAACGTTATTTAACCATTTAATTATTAACTTCAGCATAGGTGTCTATATAACAAATTTATTGTGCGTGCAAATTTATGAGAGCGCCTATTTAAGCGCGTAGCTAGATATTCATGATAAAATAACGCGCATAGACGAACACGAAACAAGAAGGAAGGAACAGATGACCCGTGAGCTCGTATCTCCGGTGCCTTCCTTCTTCTTTTGAGTTCGTGTGTGTGTGCGCTGTTTTAATTGTGTCACTTTATCGCACAACTATTTTTATTAAATAAAAAATTTGCTCGTAGTTCGAGGTATTGAAATTCGACGATGAATATCTCAAACTACGTGCAGCTTTTCGGATTTCTAAACAGTAGGTATGCCATAAATTGGCACGCACAGCAATATATCGATAAAATCACCTGCCCTCAAGTCAACAATAAAAACTTAAATTAACTATTTTTTGTTAATTATTCGTGTCGACGCCATTTGAGCGGCGGGGAAGTGTTTCCGCCTCGATACAAAGTTGACGTGCAATAACGACATGAGCCTGACTGTCATAGCATTCTTTAGAGAAGCTCCGTATTGTCTAAGAAAGAATTCTCTCTTTATATATATATATATGGGTCATTTCATATCAAATGTACCTGGTCAATTTCCGATCATACTTAAAAAAAATATTGTACAGGTATATGTGAATGTGAGAAGTAGTTATTGAGGCAATATATTTCTAAAAAACAATTGTGTTGCCTAGAGGGCGCTTCGAATTTCTGGCACCCAAGTTAAACTGTGCCACGTTAAATCATTTATATAATATTACTGGTCTGAGCCGTTACTATGAAACAATTTTTTTCCTTAATCTTAAGGCGCTGATCTTTCATGACTATAATAGTTTGTTCATTTTCGTCTAAACTTTCCCTATTTTAGGGCTTACAAAAAAATTGCAATATGCTGCATGTTTAGCGTTTTTTATAAAAAGCACGAATTTTTTCGCGAGTAATATATTCACATTACGTGTTTTATGGGTTCCTATATTAAATGATGAAAATACTTCGGGAGCGTATGAAGCAAGAACATTGGCACAATAATGTGACACATTTGGAAAAAAACATTTTCATTCGTATTGCGGCTTCATTTTCTCAATGTAGCATTCCAAGTAAAAATATGGCTTATTTCTTGTGGCACAGAACGATTTATTTGTAAGACATACAAAACGTTTCAAAACAATAGTTTTTTGTTTAAAGGCAGTCCGCCACGGTGGATCAGTGGCTAAGGTACTCGGCTGCTGACCCGAAGGTCGCATTTCGGTGGAGGCGAAATGGTAGAGGCCCGTGTACTGTGCGATGTGAGTGCGCGTTAAAGGACACCAGATGGTCAAACTTTCCGGAGCCCTCCACTACGGCATCTCTCATAACCAAATCGTGGTTTTGGGACGTAAAACCCCACATATTATTATTATTATTGTTTTAAGGCACAAAAAAAAAAATTCCAACTGAACTACCACAAGGTAATAGGAAGTTTGCCTTTGCCTTGCCTTTACTGCATAGCACGTCAGCGCAAGATTCCAGCGGGGTCTTTTCGGCGGCGAATAATGCAAGTAATACAACAGCTTGTCACTTGTTTTGGTAATAGGGCCGTATAGAACGTCAAAAATGGCAATAGTGCGAATTTTATGGAACGGTATCTTCCCCTTTGGACCATTAAAGGGCAGGCTATATTCAACCGCTTTATGGTCCCAAGGGGCGGAAGTATAATGTAGTCGATGGCCTGTAATACAGTATTGGGAACGCCCGCGTTGTGTTTGGCTCCTGATATATAATAATCAATTGGGAGCAAGTGGCATATATATATATATATATATATATATGCCACTTGCTCCCAATTATATATATATATATATATATATATATATATATATATATATATATATATATATATATATATATATATATATATATAAGTGCGTGAGTGTGTGAGAGACAAAGTGCGTGTGTGTGTGTGTGTGTTTTCAGGAGGTTTTCAGCTATAGATTGGGAATAGTTCGGGATAAGAGTTGATGGAGGGTATCTTAGTAACCGGCGATTCACTGATGACATTGTATTGATGAGTACCTAACTCAGGGGACGAACTGCAACTCATGATTACTGAACTGGACACAGAAAGCATTAGAGTAGGTCTGAAAATTAATTGCATAAAACTAAAGTAATGGGCAACACTTTGGGCAGAGAACAGCGCTTTGCGATAGCTGGCGAGACATTGGAAGTTTTAAAGAAACACGTCTACTTAGGACCGGTAGTTACCGCGGAGCCGAACCATGAGAATGAAATAACTTGAAGAATAAGGATGGGATGGGGCTCATTCGGCAAGCATTATCAAATCATGAATGGTAGTCTACCACCATCACTCAAGAGGAAGGTATATAACAGCTGCATCTTACCGGTACTTACCTACGGAGCAGAAACCTGGAGACTTACAAAGATGGTTCAACTTAAATTGAGGACGAAGCAGCGAGCGATGGAAAGGAAAATGATGGGTGCAACCTTAAGAGACAGGAAGACAGCGGAGTTGGTCAGGGAACAAACGGTGGTTAAGGACATCATAGCTGAAATCAAGAAGAGGACATGGACACGGGCTGGGCACGTAGCGCGTAGGAAGGATAACCGCGGGTCATTAAGGGAAGCTGACTGAATTCCAAGAGATGGCAAACGCGTGAAGGGGAGACAGGAAATTAGGTGGGCAGATTAGATTAAGAAGTTTACAGGTATAACGTGGCAGCAGAAAGCACAGGACCGGGTTGATTGGCGGAACATGGGAGAGGCCTTAGCCCCGCAGTGGGCGTAGTCAGGCTAATGATATATATATATATATATATATATATATATATATATATATATATATATATATATATATATATATATATATATATATTAATGAAGAGAAGGATGCGCGTACGAAATGTGGTTTTATTGACATTCCGGCTGGTGGGATGCAGCCTTCATCATTCTAAAGCAGGCCCAGCCGCCGAAACGTTAATGAAACCACATTTCGTACGTACATCCTTCAATTCAATAATCTATTGTACCTGACCCATCGATATTCATACCCAATATATATCAAGAAACAAGCTTGCGACAAAGCGCACGAACTTAAGTTAATTCATATTGGTCACGAGAGTTGTTTGTAATGAAAATACAACGAATTGATCTTGAAGTGTAACAAATCGCCAGTCACCTTCGCGCAATTTCGTGAAAAGAAAAATTTGAATGTGCAGGTTAGGTATGACATGCAAAACAGGGAGGTTGGGTGCCTTCGTCCTCACCGTCCTTCTGTGCGCAACGGCGGGTGGGAGTCACGTTGAAAGGCAGACTACCGAAGGACGTGTTCGCGGGAGAGTTGTACGCAGACTCGGAAGAAGTGTGGAGGAGTACCGTGGCATTCCCTACGCCGAGCCTCCCGTGGGCAAACTCAGGTTCCGCCCTCCACAGCCGAAGAAAGCATGGGAAGGCACTTTAGATGCCACATCCGGATCTACTGGTTGCCCGCAGGTAGGTGTACAGACTTGCGTCTTTTAAAAGTAAACGCATGCAGTTCGTAAACGTTAGTGAGGGGCAGCGCGAACCACCAAACAAGAAAATCCACATAACTTTCTTTTGGAAAGAGACAAGCAGTACCTCAACAATACCTGTCAACATATCGACCGTTTCTTGAAGTCGACTTGTCTTCAAAAGCTTGCGAACTTGAGCTTGTTGGTACATAACCGTAATAGAACTGCTCGGTCTTTCTTGTCTCCGTTGTGTTAAGCAGTTTTCTATTACGACTTTTGGTCGTTAGAGCAGCAGCTCTTTTTCAGAACAGCGCTTGCGCATCAGTTGCTCACTCTTCTCCGCCCACTGCGGTTGAGGAAGGGGACAGTCATGTGAAATAGCAGTGCGTCATTCTTTTCCTCCCATGCTTACCGTGAGTTAACAACGTTCACGCACACGGCGCTATGAAACACTGTCAGTGCGCTCGCAGAGACAAGTTACTTTTTCGGAGTATCGGCTGCAGTGACGCAGCTTATTCAACGAACCTTCGTTTTATGAGAGTGCGCAGAGGTTTAGTAAACGTTCTTCCCTTTCTCGTCCCGGAAGAACGCAATCTATTGCTGGAATAAGGGCGATAATCTAAGCAAAAGCTAAGGACGCAACCCAACTTAATGATAATATCTGGTGTTCTCTAACGTGCACTGACGCCGCACAGTACACGGGCATCTAGCATTCCACCTCCACCGAAATGCTACAGCTGCAGGCCAGGATCGAAGCTTCGGGTCAGTAGCCGAGCACCGCAGCCAAGGATCCACATCGGTTGACACGCACCCAAGACGAAGAAAGCAACAGTACAGGAAACGTTGGGCTGTGTCCTTACCTTTGCCTCAGCATGAAGTAACTATCCCTACAACATGTTTTATTATACGCGATTATCTACGAGAAAGAAAATACCCACCCTGACAACGGATTAACGAAGTATTTATGACGCAACTGAAAACTAGGAAGAAAAAACGAGAGTAGACAGGATCTGGCACACTCCCTATCCTGCCTTCTCGCGTTTTAGTACCGAGTTCTCAGTTCTGCCATAAATATTTCGTTAAGGTATTCACCAACTCGTGCTACGTTGCGCGCTGCTAGTTACAACAGACTTGCGCGACCTGGATAAAGCTGAGCCTAAGTTCCAAAGAAGCGTCTTGTTTCGGGCAGTTGACGAGGACACTGTCGACGATGTTTCTTTTCGCATCAATGCTGTGTGATTTCACGAAGGACGTACGGGAAAAGCTGGTATTCAGACAACATTAGGAGGCCGTAGTCTGCAACTGTTGAAGTGAAGGAATAAACTTTACGAAAGGTTAGCCCGGCAGTTTCTTTATGGCGGACCGGCGGGGGGGGGGGGGGGATTATCCGTGTCCCTTCCAACCCTACGTCGATGATGATGGCGGTGCCTTAGGTGACGGCTCGAAGGCCTTGGAACCGGGTGGCATCCTCGGCTTGCCGGACGGCCCAAAACTGGCCGGCCAGGTCATCGCTGGTGGTTGGAAGAAAATAAATAATTGTTGTATTTCCGATGTTGCAGTTCCTTACCTTGTCCGTAAGCGTAGTTACAGCTTTCGTAATACCGCATCACCCATCAGCTGTAGAGGAGCAACAACGCTGGTAGCGATATTTCTTGAGAAGCATCATGTGTAGACGATAACTATCGAGTCAGCGCACACAATTCGCTGAGGACATCAAACTGGACCGAGTTTTTCTCTTCTACTTATGTGTTTGCTTAAAGCGTTCGTTAGCAACATATTCACTAACCTGCAATCTTTTGCCATTTCCTCGCCGACAACACTTGGGCGGCCACACACTTCTCAGATGTATTAATTGTACCTGGCAAAAAACATCGCACGATGTCACTGCTATTGACACTATTGCCACTTTTAGCCCTGCTCACCTGCTTATTTGTAGCCCTAAAAAAATTTTACGTTGACCTAAAGAAGGAAAACGAACATCCCTAAGGGAAATAGCAAGGTGGTTCGGTATTAAAAAATGACGGTGAATAAATATACAGGGTGTTTCACGTAAGTAGAACCAAATACTTAGAATAATAAAAAAAGGCGCCTAATCGCGAGTGAATGAAGCCAATTGAATATGGTTTACCGTCATGTGGCGTCAGTTATAGTGTTTTTATATTGCGCTTAATTGGTTAACCAAGGTCAATTATGCGACATTTTTTTTAATATTCACTTCAGGGCCTAGTGCCTTCCGTCACATCGTACAGCACATATAAAAACGACTGAACCAATTGTTTTTTGTCGGCGTATATGCTGCATGGTGAATATTTTCTGGCTTTTAAAGAAAGCAGACGAAATATGAAATAAAACCACGTGACTGCGATCGTGCGCTATCGTACTGCAGCGCTCTTAAACGTGCTTCGAGTGAAACAACCGGCAGGCGGACAATCAGCCTATATCGCTCCTCACAGACGATGATGTTCCTTTGCCAAGTGTGGTGGTCACAAATGTTGACGCGCTGTGGAGCCGATGCCTGAAGCCGCGGCAGCTCCTTTCAACATGCTCCACGTGCCGTTTCTTTCACTCGAAGCAGGTCTCAGAGCGCTGCAGCACTATAATAGTCATATTTTTCCAGCTTTCTGGAAAAACACCGAAATAGTCACTACGTAGCATGTACCTTTCCAAAAAAAATCTGATCGATCGTTCTTGGAATGCCCTTCACAACGTATACAACGAAACGCACTTGGCCCTAAAAAAATAACATGAATATTACATAATTCATCTTAGTTAAGAATTAAGCACAATATATATACGACTGCCACATGGTGGTAAATGCCAACGTTGATTTTATTCAGTTGAGGTTAACCACTTCTTTGTGAACATTTGGTTCCAGTTAGGCGAAACATCCTTTGTGAACACGATGCAGGCGGTACGCCCAAAGCTATGAAAATAAAGCATGATGTGTCGTCAATTTAGCTGTTAATGTCAAACAATAGAAAACTCAGTGTCTACGGAAAACAGCATAAAAACGCTCGTGGGGTACGCTCATGAAAAAAAATCGGAGCACTTAGTACTCCTTCTCACATCCCCATCCTGACATGTTTAGGACTTTTTCTCATACTTTCATTATTACAATGCATACTGAATTTTGCTTTTTTATTAAACCGTAAGCAGAATTTTTCTTACTGTATACTCTAGGCACGCTCACATTATTTTACCTGTGCCCTCAGCATCGCCTTAACATAAAAATAAGGTCCCATAGAATGGAGATATTTAAATAGTAGCAATAACCCAGAGAGTTAAAAAAATCAGAATAGAGCAGAGAAGGAGTTTTACAGCTGGTTACAAAATACATATTGCAGTAAACATACCAGCAAACACTATACAGAAGCTATATTGGAAATGTGTGGGATGCAAACAGAGTACAGCAAAGAGAGCACTTGTGCTCTTGGAATTAAGCTATGATTAAAACTACTTCTTAAATATTTTAGCACAAAGAACAAAGTGCGCCAAATATCTTCTTTTACGAAAATGCTTGTTCTATTACATCTAGCATCGACACCGTGGTGCGACGGTTGTTAGAATCTAATTTGCAAACAAGTCAATATCATCGTGTGTAAGTCAAGCTTACACTCCCCAGATCTTTGAAATCGCTGTCTGAAAGCTGCGAGATGCTAAACAACCCCATTCTTGCATACTTGAGACTTTGCAACGAAGCACCACGCAAGGCAAACTTCGATAACGACAATATAGCGGCATTCGAATGTGAGCGAAAGACGCCCCTCGCACTGGAGTACGCAGCACAGTACCGTTGCTACAAACAAGGTTCATGGCACCGACAGAGCTGAAAAGAAAGAAAACACGAAAAAACGAAAGGTCGGCTCCGCGTAGACGTTCGCACGCTTGTTTTTGTCGAGACTGCTCGAGTGCCATCACATGGCTCTTCTCCACAAATAGGAACGCGTATAGACCTAATAGATTGTACTGACTGGAGCACTCTGGAGGAAAGACAAAAGAATGTCACTGTCGCGTTAGTTTTATTGAGGAAGCTTGCAGCAGCATCAGTCTGAGAAGCACAGTGTAGCCGTCGTTTATTGTTTCGCATGGTGGCGCTTCTGCAGCAGTATCTTGTATCTTAAAATACATGATACATTATTGAATGTACCGGAAATACAGATACAGATACTCGTTTTGCAACACGTATCGCGATACACATACAAGATACTCAAAGAGTATCTAAGATAGTATCTCCGGTACTGCCCAGCCCTGCTTCCCATGGCTCTTTTGTTGCACAAAAACAAATCTGTCACCTCTCGACAGCAAAGAACTAGACATTTAAGGGACCTTTGTTTTTATCAGGCAAAACATTAATGAGAACTAATGTCTGTTAGTTGTCATTCATATTATCTCTTGACAGCATGCCACACCGGCGAAGCAACAACTCTCCTTCCTTCTAATGGCTTGCCATGTCCAAAGTCAGAGTTATGCAAACTTTTGAGGCGCAGGGCCGAGTTGCATGAAGCCCACACGGCGGGAGTCGGACGGCAGACCGAGCGGAGAGGCGACGTGGAGCGCAATGCGAAGACGCCACCTGGCTAAGTGTGAAGACTAAAAGCAGTCTGTCTTTGTTTCTGTATAACTCCACTTCAGGTAAAAACTGCGATGTCTGCCTTCACATAGAGAGAGACAAAAAAGGGGGGTGCTAATGTGCTGATGTGGTGCCGGGGGCCGTATAATACTGCACCGCGGGCGGCAGGTTGCTGACCCCTTAGTTACCCCTCTCTGAAGTTTTACATATTTTCATAGCTATTCCTAGACACATTCATGCCTCTCTAATAGTTAAACCCCTGCCTCGCAATGTGCATCCTCAGCATCACATCGCTGACTACAAATAACTGCGCGAAAAAACTGGCACAAGGAAGACACACCACTGCGCTTGTGGTGTGTCTTCCTTGTGCCAGTTTTTACGCGCAGTTATTTGTAGTCATGGATTACCAACTCGCCCAGCGATCCATTCTTATAAATCACATGGCTCGCCGCGTAGCTCGCGCAAATGCCCTTTAAAAGAGTTACGGACAAGCTCAGGATGTGATTTGGGTAGACGCCGCTTGTACAGCACAAGAAGCTGTAGCAGTTGCCTACAACACTACTCTAGCACATCTCTTGATTCACCGCCTTCCTTCAGGCTCTACGGCGGAGGAGGCAGAGGAGACCGCCATCGCCCTAGTCCTTGCACAATCCGACGCGCAGTACATCTTCACTGACTCAAAAACTGCTCTGTACAACTACGCCAGGGGCAGGATACACCCCCCCCCCCCCCGGTCTGGCTGTTGCTGAACACCCCCCACGCAAAATTTACCACGCATGGTAGAGCTCCAGTGTGTGCTGGCTTATTCAGGAAACCGCTGAAACGAGGCTGCCGATAAATTGGCCCGAGGATTAATCTGCCGGGCTCAGGACAGCCTCGATTCGGGCTTCTAGAAGGAGGAGGCGCACACTTTTGCAGAGCTCACGCAAATACCCCGTTTGAACCGTCGGACATAGCCTCCCCCCAAATCTCTCCCTTACCCACTTGCAACAAATCCGACGGAGACGTCTCCAGACCGGCACCTTCCCTTCCCCTCACCTGTTTTCCCACTGCTGTGGCACTTCCGCTGAATGCGCCCTGTGCGGCGAACCTCACGCCACCCTTTTGCATATTCTTTTCGGCTGCCCTTGCTGATCCTACCCCGCAGGCACAACCTGCCATCTCCAACTGGGAGGACTGGGAGGTCCTGCATCGTCTGAGGACGCGGCGTTGCAGCTTGCTGCGGTGACTCGGGCTGCCGATGTCATCGCCGCGAGAGGCATGGCCGTGTAGATGTGGCGTGGGACCACGCGGTGGTCCAGAAACCCGGGGGGGGAGGGGGGGGGGTCCAAACACTTGCCAATAAAGTTTTAGGGGCGAAGCTCCTTATGGCATCACCTGGGCGGTTCTCGGTTGTCGATGCATCCTGAGTAGCCAGTAGCGTCTCCCTTAGCATACAATAGATGGCGCTGTCCCCTAGAGATGCATGCAAACTGCAGTTGGGTGACGATATACTAGATGGCGTCAGTGGTTTTTCGTATACGCTGATGATTAAAGATGATGGATGGCGCTGTTATAATAAGACAATGCGCTGTGACAGTACGTGATATGTATCGCCCTCTCCTCTCCTACGCATCCCCCCTCTTTCTCCTCTCCTACGGTCCCCCCGTTCGCGGCGCCGACGCAGGCAGCGTCGCGAGGCAGCGTCGCAGCGTCTTGATTGAAAAAACCGACTGATCGCGCTGCACAACCGTTCACTGACCACCGCGTATATATAGGCACTGGATTTCGACTTCCAAAGTAGTGCCTGTGTGAGATGTCTCCTGTGCGTGATTAAATAATAAAAAAAATTCACAGCGTACATGTAAAATTAAAGTGAGCTGCAAGTCACCATGACTCTCATCGACCCTTTAGTATAAACGCGCCCGATCTCACGTCGTTGATGATGTACTGCGCAGAATTCGCGGAAGATTCACGGTTTACCGATGAACCTCCGCAGCTTCGCCTACTCATCATCATTCACTCCGTGGATATGCTGTGATTTTTTTCTGTCTGTCTGTCTGTCTGTCTGTCTGTCTGTCTGCCTGTCTGTCTGTCTGTCTGTCTGTCATTGCCGTAGGAGCGCGCGCTGTGCAGACGGAAGCGAACCCAACGACGCCGGGTGAACTCGTCGCCTTCCTCGCGATTGCTTCGTTCGACGTTGCAACGCAAAAGTTATGCTTAGGCGGCTGCCTCTCGTAGGACGATGAGCCTTTCGCTCAACTGCAACCGCATCGACGGCAATGCTTCAGCCGCCTTAGTTGTGCACGCTTGCCCGTTGGTAGAGTTTAAAAGAACAGGGGAATGCTCGGGAAGGCCTCAGCACCAATGTACGGAAAGTGAAGCACAAAGAGGGTCCAGCTGCTTGTGGCGCTGCGAACGTTAATCTATGTGGCATTCAATTGTTGCGTGCGGTTCTACCAAAATGGTGCAGCGAAATAACGGAAAAAAACCGAAGTGGTGTAGCGGTAGAATGACCGCTTCCCACTCAAAATAGCCGGGGTTCGAATCGCAGCTGAAGTTGGTGGGTTTTTATTTTAAGTGTCAATTGTAGCAGTATTGGTTTTCTTTCGTTCCTTATAACTAGCTTCAGTTGCTACGTATTGCTACAGAAAGTAACGTGAAATATGAAGTCCCGTTTCGAGTCTCGTTTTCGGGAAAATCTCGGAGGCCATACTGAATTCAGTTTTTTTTAATGCCGTGAGGTGGCGCTGCAGATAAGTACGCTCGCTGTCAAATTTCTTCCATTTGACTACACATTTCACGTTACATTTTGTAGCAATACGTAAAAACTGAAGCTAGTTCTAAGGAACGAAGGAAAACCATCAAGATATACCATGTGACACTGCAAATAAAAAACAACCCATGTACAGCTGTGATTCGAACCCGGGCCTTTTGCGCTGGAAGTGGCCATTCTACCACTGCCCCACTTGGGTGGAACTGCGTGCAGGCTACCCGTCACAGCGTCACAAGCGGCTAGACCCTCTTTAGGCTTCACTTTTCGAAAATCGTTCCGAGTACTCCGCTTTTCTGGTACACCCTACCGTTGGTCTCAAGAGAAGATGGTCTCCTACAAGACGGCATTTTTCCGTGAACATGGCCTCCGAGATAGCACGCCGGCGAGTTTCTCTCCGGCCGTCCCAGTGGCCAAGCTCCCCAGCAAAAAAAAAAAAAAAAAAAAGTCACAGTTTCGCCACAAGGCGAAGCAATGAATGCGATAGCAACAAATTGGAATGTCAAGCGACGAATGGCAAGTAGGTCGAAACGTGTAGCGCGCTGCTCACGCACACATGACGCACGAAAACAACACGCACAGGACGAGAGCGAACTAAAAACATTCACAGCTCGACACTTAACGCGCTGCTCAACCAAAAACGACGCACGAAACGTATTCGCAAGTACAGACGAGCGCGAACTAACAAGTGTCACAGTTGTTACTTCGCTGTGTTTGAAAAGCGTGCTCTTTTCGCAAACGGGGGGACTGCAGCGAGCGATGTGGCCTTCGCGCGCCCGGTAACTACAACGCTATCGTTCCACCGAAAGCCCCATTCTCCGCCACCGCGAGATAAGCGCGCGCGCCCACGGGCATCTACCCTCCCCCCCCCCCACCCCCGGCACCTTCGGGCGAAGCGCGCCGGAGAGCTTAGGAGCGCCTGAGAGCGCGCGTCGCGACGAACGCCGGGGCGCCCAGCTAAGCCCCGCGAGCGCGGCCTTTGCGCCATCTCGCTGGTAATGCTGAAAACACGCTGAAAACTCGCTGTATATAAATAGCTCGCCGTTTGAACGTTGGCGGACGTTCGCCTTCGTGGCTGAGTGGTTAGCTCCGCGCGCTGCAGAGCGAGAGGTCCCTGGTTCGATGCCGCGCGTCGGAAACATTTTTCTGAATTATTTTTCTTTGAGGTTTTTATAAATATATAGATGCATATATATATATATATATATATATATATACGGGGCATGACGCCGACGCCGACGCCAACGCCGACGGCGAAAACCAGCCGAGAGTGTCCATATAATTGCTATCGCAATAAAGAAAATGTAACGCGCCGCGCGCCCGGCTACCGCGAGAGGGCGTGCTAACTGAGGATGCCGGCGGCAGTGCAGACCGCAGGAGACCGCGGCAGAAAGCAGAGCGCACGGCATACGAGCGTGCACAATGGTTCGTTCAATGTTAGTTTTTTCAATGTTCGTTTTTAGAACGCCCGACGTATCCACCAAACACCGTAAAACACACGATGCAAATGGGCGACCATAAATGAATAAAACGCGCCAGTAACCTGTCCGGAGCTGTCACTGGACCGGCGACGTTCAATCAAGGCGTATGGCGACGTTCTCCACCCTCCTTCCCGTGCCTTGCTTTTGCGGTGTGACAGGAGGTAGTTGGAAAGGGAAACTGGGGAAGCGTTGCGGGCGAGTGCGAAGCATTGTGCGTTGTGCGAAGGCAGTTCTCGCGCCAGACCCGCCGGCGTCGGCGATATCGCGAGGGGAGAGCATACCGAGTGCCGAGTTTAGTCGGCTCAGCGTAGCTCTCCAGCGTGCGCTCGACCTGATTTCTTTGTACCGCGTTCACTCAGCTTGCGTTGGCGCGGTTACCTTGCGTAGATGCGTCGCTGCCATTTCGCGAAAAGGATAGCGAATTTCAGCGTCACTACTGTACACACACCATGCCACATGCAAATCTATTTTTGTGCTGTTTGTATCCCGATTATTACTGGTGTTGCACCTGTGAATACGCCACGAAGCTTCGAAAAGTTCAGTTTCTATAGCGATGGTCTACCACAAGTTTTTTTTTTTTTTTTTAATTTTAGTAAAGTTATGCACAATTTAGTTTATGCTTCTTTTCATACTGTATGTCATCGATCAGTTAATGTAATCAGTTAATGTAGTTTATTGGGGCGTATATTCACGGCGCGTGCGATGCTATCCTGACAAGCAGGTCTCACAGTGTTCGGTTCCTCCGTGTTCTTGCACTCTAGGATACGGGTGAAGTACTACTTGCTTACTCGGCGGCGCCGGGCTATTAAACCCGGCGCCGCCGAGAGTACAGAAGTGCGGCCTTCGACAAGTGCTCCGGTCACATTCGTATTTGTATGCGCCGCTCTCCAGTAGCTGGTGCTCTTTCGATCGTGGGATTGACCGCGATCAGTCGTTTCGGATATGGAACGGTCTGATGTTTTATCGCGGTGACTTCTCATGTCACGTTTCCACAGAGAACACGGAGGTGAGAAGCAAAACACCGTTACTTTACGAAGGCCCGGCTACGACTGCTACGTCTTCAGCGGCAGGGCGAGCGCGAGCCTCCACCGAGCATCATCGCGCCGAGCCCAATAATCGTTCTCTGTTTTGTTCTCGTTCGCCAGCGCCCCCCATGCTATACATCCGGCAAACTTCGCGACGTGTAGTGCGTTTCCAGCTCGTGCGGATCTTTTGCACCAGCATCGCACTTCTAAGTGCTCTAGTATAGGAGGCGCATATTTGCAGCAAATAAAAAAGGCGAAGTTGAGAATAATTAGGCCCTAGCATGCACTTCGCCTCTCGTACACCTTGGCCTGACATTTCCAAATCAGTGGGCGGTTATATCAAACTTATATCAAAGCGCGAAACCATTTTTTCCTCGCCTCATGCAAGCCGCGCCAACAGCGCGGCCGCCTTTCCGACCCTCATTGGCGAGCGCCGCTTTGCGGAGGAGGAGCGGGCTACGCCCACCTCTCAAATTACACTCTCTCCGTGCGATTGGGACGGCCGGAGAGAAACCCGCCGGCCCGCTATCTCGGAAGTCATGCCGTGACCATGAGCAACGTGTCTGGTTTGATGACGTGAATGGGGGAACGGGTGCTACATCGCGGGAACCACTGAAATGACCTCCACCCTTACGTCAGTATTGTCACGTGGTCGTAACTGTGAGGAAGACGGCACTCGTACTATTGAAGATGGAACTCCTTATTTGAACGAATCATTCGGTGAAACGCCTATGCTGAAACTCTTTAAACTACTAGTTCTCTCTCATCTTAAATGTATTCGTTTAATCTAGGTACCTGACCACAAAGGTTTATTTTACAATGAAATGGCTGGTTCTCTTGCAAAAATGTCGCTTTCCGCGCCGACAATTTCTGTTTTCCCACAAACAGCACATATCACGGTGGCGCGATTTCACACACATACAATCAGGCAATGTATATCAGACCCAGCACTGACTACTTCTCCAGAGTGCAACCACATTTTATTTCCCTGCCGCAGCGATCTGTGTAATTCAAGGATGATATAAGTTGCCATCACAAAATTTTGTTGCCGCGTTACCTCCCTCAATTTTTATTTTCATAGATCTGGTTAAGTTAATTCCACTCTGCGCGTTTTCTGTAATCAGGAGGAAACGATTGGTCCTTCTTTAATATCTTGGCCGATCGGTGGCGCGATCGACCAAGATAGGAAGAGCATACAAGTACTACCTTTTCGAAAACTGGGCCTGGAATTATCAGACCCTGTTCTTCTTTCTTTTGGGGCCACTACTCTGGGGTACAGCCACAGCGATGCTTTCTTTGTAGTGCAGTACTGTATCACTGCGACTAAAAGAACATCTTACTAAATTCTGCGCGCATTGCATATTTCATTACTGGCAATTGGCACTTCAAATCAGTAATTAACTAGCGAACCTAGGAATTACAAAATGCAGAAAATATGGGAATAATTCATCTATTCGACAAATCCCCTCCAATGGGTGTGTGCCGTGGGTGGAGGTCAAGAAGAAGGCCTTCAATAGACGCCAAGAACAAGAAAACACTGCTGACAGTCAAGAATAGTGCGCCTTTTGCCAGGAAGGATCACTCGCTCTTCAAGTCTAGAAATCGGCATTACGTCCATGCGACAAAGCACGGCACAAACAAAACACAATGATGATGTTAATTTTATCGCAAATATTTGCTATACCATACATTCGAATCATTTTAGACTTATTTTACTAGCATATTCAAGCCCAACCGAAATGTTAAAATCTATATGAGCCAAATAGAAACTCTACTCCTGCATATCGACGATATTGAGCTATGTAGATTTTAGCCTCAATATAGGTTGGAGGTATTTAGGGGAGAGGAACACACTGGCAAAAAATTGCTTGAGCAGGCTCGACCATATTTTCAGTAGTAAAAAACTGCGTTTTTCTCAGTTTCAGTTAAAGTGCATTTGTCTCTTTTAGAAAAAAAAAAAAAAAACAGACGCCACATATGCAGATGCACTTGCAGTGGCATCACATGATGGTCTCATAATTTCCATATTACCGACGTTGGTGTTTGTCTCAGCGGCGTCATTTGAAAGGTTTGCCACGTCGGATAACTTTGGTCAATCTCCTTTGGCAACATCTGAGTTTCCTCACTTTAATTATCCTTGAAAAAACCGATGGTGCTCCACTAGAAGGACAGAAATACCAATTACCAGACTACGATGGCGAGTTCCCCCCACTTAACTTTTACCTACACAGGTCTGGTCTGGTGCAGTCACCCATATGACTCGACTGCAACGAGAGTGAATATCTGCATCATTTCTTTTTAACATGAATATTGTTCACAAATCAAAGAAACAAATTGGCCGCGTATCTGCGTGCTTCGCTGCAAATGTCATCGAAAGACGATAGTCTTCTGCCGGTCTCATCCGCGGCCACCTGTGATGCTGTTCTCGACAATTTCCGTCCTGGCATGACCAAGCGTCTTCTCGCCGCAAGCGCGGTGTTTTTGGCAGCGTGTAAAAAGCTGAGAAGGCGCGCAGAGCGACCACGAAAAGAGATTCTCTTGTTTGCAGCGACGAGGGCAGACTGCGCCAGCTATCGCGCGTCGGATGAAACACGCGGCACTTCGCGCGACCTCGGAGATAGACGACGGCTCTTCGCTTTTGCAAGGCAGCCCGCATTTTCAGCGCAGCCTAAGAAACACTAGGGTCTTCAGAATTAAGTATCTATGTATTTTCTATAAAAGAACAAACCACTTAATACTTCCGTATTATTGTTGCGCCTCAGATATGTGTAATATTTGCTTTTTTGATCGACAATGTTCACAAGTATGCACAAAAACGACTGATCAAGTTGGCTGGGCGTTCAGAAAGCAGTCAAACTTTGGCCACCCGCTGAATCGTGCGACGTGCCGACAAACAGAGAAACAGACAGACAGACCAAAATTTCTCCGCTTAGGTATCCCAAGAAAGACTATCGTCTTTAAAATATTACTAAACGAACCTCTCCGAAGGACGGGCTTAAATTTATCCCTTCCGGTGGTTCTTTCCTTTCCTGCTACCGCAATGGGCTTTAGCCACCGGAGTGATTCGAACGTTTGTGAAGCTGTATGCGATTTCCTACGGGAGACAAAACGAATGGAATGTTAAGTTTATGAATAATTTCACTTTATTTTTCGACCCCTTTGGCTTGCTAAAATCTTTTTTAGATGCGAAGCATCTTATGCTCGGGGCTTTGTCCGTCCTTCCCGCGTCCCGCGTCCCGCGTCCGGCCACTTTCATGAAGTAGGGAAGCACCCATTATGCGAACCAGAACACTCTAGTAATATGAAGGCCGTCAACCACTACTACAGTCATCAGAGTCATGGCCGAGAGCACAGAGAGGCTCCCTAGCAATGGCTAGGAAAGTGGTGTCTGTCGCCCAGGTTGACCCCATTCCTTGAGTCATGGCCGAGAGCACAGAGAGGCTGCTTAGCAATGGCTAGGCAGGTGGCGTCTGTCGCCCAGGTTGACCCCATTCCTTAATGTTGCTTCGTCCCGCGTCCCACACCACCACAGCGCATGCGCGTCTCCTCCCCCCTCTCTCTCCTACGCTCACCCCCTTTCTCTCCTCTAGGAATCCTCTACACTACGGAGCGGCCCCCCGCGTCCCACAGCGCATGCGCGTCTGTGTGAACGAAGAGTCGCACAACAAGACGGAGAAGACGCATTTCCCAGACGATTCTGGTTACAGTTCGACGTTCCCACAACGGGGAAGTTCGCTCGACTTCGCTCCAACCACGCAATGAGCGAGGCCAAACGCGGCTATAGCACTGCTAAACAGCCGGTCCCTAAACGCACACGCCAGAGACTTCGAACGTGATCGCGTCCTAACCAAAGCGGACATCCTGTGTCTCAGAGAAACGTGGAACACCCCAAGACCGACGATCAACGGCTACGAAGCGATCGTGTGTACTGAAGAGGCAAAACTTCCTGCCGGTGGTGTTGCCATATACGTCAAACGCCATCTCCACGCAAAAGCCTCAGATCTACAACCTACCGGCCAAGAAAACAACGGAGAGCACTCGGCCGTTACAATCAACTTTGACAACCACAGCATCATAGTCATGAGAATGTATCTCGCACCCAACATCTCCAGAGAGAACGTCGAACGTTACCTAGAGAAGGCCATGGCACAGTACACAAAGACATACAGCCACACACTCTTCGTACTTGCGGGCAACGTGGATATAACGACAAACGGCTGGCTCGTCGACCACATGATAGACGTGTACTCGTTGCGCCGCATTTCCGACGACAACATACAACCGACAACCATAAGGGGAACGTGCATAGACCTCATCTTAGTAAACTTCACAATGAAAACTCTTCAAAAGCAACCCCTGACGCTACACTTCACCGATCACAAGGCCGTCGTCTTCAGAGCGCCCCGTGCACCGACGCAAGGAATCGCACACGTTCCCTAAATAAACACGCAACCACCACATTCTCCGTCTTCTCTTATACATTCTCGTTTATCCTCTCAATAAAATTCCCGCTCAAGCTAACCATCTCTCCGCTGCTTCGCATCCACACATGCTTCCCTTTAGCGGGAGATGGGTAATTTTTTTTTAGATGCGAAGCATCTTATGCTCGGGGCTATGTCCATCCCTCCCTCCCGCGTCCCTCCCGCGTCCGTCCCTCGTCACGCGTCCGGTCACTTTCACGAAGTAGGGAAGAACCCACTATGCGAACCAGAACACTGTAGAAGAGTGGTAAGTTGGGCCAGTTGGTAATGATCCATTATGTAACTGCGCAAAAACGGACGGTGACACAAAAGAAGAGAAGGCACAAACAGGCGCCTGTTTGTGCCTTCTCTTCTTTTGTGTCACCGTCCGTTTTTGCGCAGTTACATAATAGAACACTGTAGTACAATATAAGGCCGTCAACCACTACCACAGTCACCAGACTCATGGCTGAGAGCACACAGAGGCTGCTTAGCAATGGCTAGGCAACTGGTCTCTATCGCCCAGGTTGACTCCATTCCTTGATCTGGCTTGCATGTGTTTGGGGCGTCCCTACTTCCCGCGTCGCACACCACCACAGCGCATGCGAGTCCCCTCCTCCTCCTCTCTCTCTCCTCTCCTACGCTCATCCCCCTTTCTCTCCTCTAGGAATTCTCTACTGCACGGAGCGGCGCCCGCGTCCTACACCCCCCACAGCGCATGCACGTCCCCTCCCCCCTATCTCTCCTCTCGTACCTTCAACCCCTTTCTCTCCTCTAGGAATCCTCTTCTCTACGGAGCGGCCCCCCGCGTGCAACACCCCCCCACAACGCATGCGCGTCCTCTCCCCCCATCTCTCCTCTCCTACGCTCACCCGCTTTCTCTACTCTAGGAATCCTCTGCTCTACGGATCGGCACCCGCGTCCCACATCCCCACAGCGCATGCGCGTCCTCTCCCCCCTCTCTCCTCTAGGAATCTTCTACTCTACGGAGCTTCTCCCGCGTCCCACAGCGCATGCGTGTCCCCTCCTCCTCTCTCTCCTCTTCTACGGTCTCCCCATTCTCTCCTCTAGGAATGCTCTACGGAGCGGCGCGCACGACAGGTGGTGCGACAGCTCCATACGCCGCTGGGGGGGCGCCACGGTAGTTCCGCGGTATGAAAATGACGGATCGCGCGTGCCTCATTCTCTCTCCTGTACAGCGCCGCGATGAGCGCCCGGGCCGCTGTCGCTTAACGAGAGCGGGGACGTTTCTCCCGCTCAATCGCCGCTGCTTCGCATCCACACATGGTTCCCTTTAGCGGGAGATGGGGAAGTTTTTTCAGCCTTCATTGTACCAATGTGTTACATTTTAAACCATCCAGTTCTAAAAATATTCCGATTGTAAAACAACTTTATCTCTAAAGTAAGGTACCGCCCGTTTCATGGCCGATCCCCCGCGCTGGTTTGATCCAGTTCACTGAGGAGGACCGACCAACCGATATGCAACTCGTCAAATGACATCGAAGCGTACACGAATTTAGACCGAAAAAAAATGATCATTGGGACGGCACATCACAAGTTACCATTGGCGCACTGAAGTCGTAGTTGTAAAAGAATTGTTTTTGAACTGCTTTGATAGCGTCTGCGCAACAATAGTTGTCGGTGCACTCACAAATTCTCGTATTTTGTGGCCTAAAATTGACAGCACGGTGCGAGAACACGCTCTTAGCGAAAACGAAACCATCGGTACGAACATACATGCCAACGCTTATAGATGTATGAGAACCTACGGTCACCGCGAAAACGTGCGATCGCTGGCTTGAGGCTTCTTTCGGTTATGCTCTATTTGATTATACAGGTAGTCTACCCTAACGAGATATTCCACGTAGTTTGCTCTGAGCGACTGACTACCGTTCACGCAAGAAGCCGGTTCAGGGGTTTCCGTCGCGCAGACCGCGTCAAGCGAGCGCTCCGTTTTAAAGACGATAGTCTTTCTTGGGATACTTCGTCGCAGAAATCTTGGTCTGTCTGTCTGTCCCTCGATTCAGCCACCCGGCCAAAGTTTAACCACTTTCTGAACGCCCATTCATCTTGCACAAGCGGCTGCGTTCATACTTGTGAACATTGACGATCAAAAAGCAAATGCTACACATTACTGAGGCGCAACATCAATACGTTGGTATTAGATGGTGTGTTTCTTTATTAGAAAATACATAGATACGTAATTTTAAAGACCCTAGTGTTTCTTACGCTGCGCTGAAAATGCGACGCTATGCACGAAAGAGCGTTGCAGGGGCCCTGGGTTCTGCACAAGCTCGTGTTTCCCGATGCTACTGCCAGATGGCGCCCATATCTCACGCAGCGCCTCCTCTATATTATCAATGCCAGCCAGATGCGGCCGATTCAACGTAGAGGAGGCGCTGTCTGAGGCAAGGCAAAAGATAATAGTACGGCCGGCAGAAGACTATCGTCTTTCGAGGACATTTGCAGCGAAGTACGTAGATACGCGGCCAATTTTTTTCAATGCGAAGCATTTCTTTGCGTACTGTAAGCACTTTTGCGTTTCTATCTACGCATCTATATATCTAACCACCTACGTCCGGGTGCTCTCGTGATCGCCTCCTTAACATGGTGTAGACCAAAATTTGTATGGGAGGGTATGATGTATGGACGAATATGTCTGGCTGGTCATGACATGAATAACGTTTAGAAGCACAGATATTTGGGCGAGCTTGTACTGATCCACGACGGTATTTTTGGAGCGCGAAAACAGACAAGATACACAAGTCCTGACAAGACAAGTCCTGTTCAGTCCTTCTCGTGTATTTTGTCTGTTTTCGCGCTCTAAAAAATACCGTCATGGATGAATAACGTGAAAATTCTGTCGCATAAGTCGTCAAACCCTTTCCTGCAGACACGTGTGGCACATACCCGTATAACACGGGCCGCGGTATGCGGGTATGCGCCACAGGTGTTTGACAATTTATGTCTACCCAGGAACGGCGAAGACAGACATTAGTCATTTAAATGCGAGAGCGTTAAGAAAAACTTACGTCAGCAGCGTTGACCCGACGAATGAAAATAATAAATGTCAGAGTTCCATCAGGGATTGAACCCAAGCAATCTGCGTGGCAAGCAAGTATTCTACCACAGAGCCACACCAGGTCACGGAACTGCTTTGGAAAAAGACGCTATGTAATCGTAATGTTGGGTTAACGTCAATTGTATACTTAAACGCCATCCACTGTAGTCGGTCCACGAAGCACTATCCATCCTAGCAAGCACAAGTGTTACATATCATCTTACCACTTATGTTGTTGGTAACACCCATGTTTCTGTTGGCATCGTTACGCAAAGGTAAAGAACTGGTTATATGAAACATATGCGACTGTTGAACATATGTATGTGCATACAACATTTGTACATATCTTTAACATCATTTCGTAACGTTACCCTCAATAAAAAAATTCAACCCAGTTACCTTGCCTCCGCATGCTTCGCATAACATTGATTCCGATGGTACTTGGGATCTGCCAAATGTTTTTGCAAAGAGGCAGCGAGTGCAAGGTACCTTGTGCTCTCTGTTCGTCGAAAATTATTCTTTTGACAGTGAAGAACATATTTATCTTCAAAATTACTTTCAGAAATATCATCAGAGCTTCGGCGAGGTGTTTTTGTACAGCGCCGACAGCAAGACCTATGGGGGCGCGCCAACGGTATCCTGCCTCGCACGCAGTCGAGGCGCGGCCGATACAGGGCGACTCCGTAACTCCTCGCCCCCAACATATCCACTTAGCGAAACGGCCACGAGATTACAATGTCGTAAATAGATAGATAGATAGATAGATAGATAGATAGATAGATAGATAGATAGATAGATAGATAGATAGATAGATAGATAGATAGATAGATAGATAGATAGATAGATAGATAGATAGATAGATAGATAGATAGATAGATAGATAGATAGATAGATAGATAGATAGATAGATAGATAGATAGATAGATAGATGAGTGGTTCAAAGCGCCTCGCTGAACTGGTTTTCGCCACCATTCGGCGTAGCTGGCGCCACCTGTACATCTCAAGGCACAGCAGCGCGCGATGTGGATACCACTGTTTTCGGGCTGAATCGGCATGGCTTCTTTCCTGTCCTTTACAGCGTTCATGGGCGTGGGTTCCACGATTTATTCCGGCAAGGCGTGTTGCTTGAGCCAATAGCGTATGCCGCAGCCTGTACTGAGGCCTAGCCATGGTCTTCGAGATTAGCTCCGGCAACGCGCCGTCTATCCTGTCGTTCCATTCGCACGGGGAGAGCGTAATGAGACAAAGTGGTGTGACAGGTAGAAGAACGCTGACTGTTGGTTAAGGTCGCGATTCTCTGGGTTGCTAAGGAATTAACAAAAATTCCGCGCTAATGTTGTTCTTGTGGTGGTATTGGTGTACTTCTAAACCCTGCGCTTAATGCAGGTCCACTACTGTGAAACCCGAGGAAGTAAGTAGCACGGGCAACCTAGCAATTCCTTGGCAATTGCGTGCTTGCCAAGGCGTTGCGGCCTCTTTTGCGCGGAGTGTCAGCCGGTTGTTTCGGAAGCGTTTCTCGGGATTTCAGGTAAATTATTACGATGAAGTATTCGCTACTTTTCCAGTTCATATTGTAACAAGGCAGTAGTGGGTTAGTGACACAATGTGGTAGAGGGATCCACTCTGGGAGAGGGTCAACGACGAAGTGCTTAATTGATAAGTATTATATATATATATATATATATATATATATATATATATATATATATATATATATATATATATATATATATATATATATATATATATATATATATATATATATATATATATATATATATATATATGCTGTGTTCAGATAAGAACGTCGGTGCATGTCCACCGACCCCCTTTAATTTCGCCGAAAAAAATATATTTCGTTTTCCGAGTCCCCAGGACCACAAAACCACTTTTGACTTCGCGAGAAAAAATTTCACTTTCTTTTAAAAAATTCACAAGTCTCCACTGAGCCGCCACCGCCTCTTTCTGATTTCGCGAAAATGGGATTTCGATGAGACGCTACAAAAACACTATTGTAGCTGTAGGTCCGAAAAATTTTCTCCACATACTAAGGATAGTTTTTGTTGAGAAAAAATTATTACTTTGCAGTTTTGATGTAGTTTTGTTAAGAAAAAAAATCGCGAAATCGAAACAAAGCTTAATAATGCTCACATTTAAGATTTTTTTCCTCGGCAAGTATAAGCGCCAGACTTCCCAAAGTTTTTAAAAACATTGCCACATGTTTGGTGAACAAGTGTGCTGAACGAAATACCTGAGAGTGGCTTCAAACATTAACTAGAAATGTTCAACTGAGGACATGTCTCTCAAAATGCAATATTTTGAAGATCATTTAAAAAAAAACGCCATCTTCGATTTTCTTTAATCTCTCCAGAATTAAAGCCAAGCACGTGTTATAACTTAATCTGTAAAAACATGTTGCATTATTTTTGTGAGGTCGGAACTACGAAGCACGAAAAGTGGCCAAATTGACGGATAGTGAGTAACCACAACATTGAGCGAGGATGGAGCAATGGTTGCCATTATCGTTATTTTTAGGCCCTGAATATGATCTGTTGGGCTCGAGGGACAACAGCTTGACAGAGTTGCCTTAAAGTGCAAATTTGTTCATTTGCGTGCGTGCACGCGTCGCAAATTTGGTCCTGGCGTAAGGACTAACCGCAAGATTTCCAGAAATGCAGTCAAGTCGAGCTCTCGGAAGGAACTGTTTATTTACCCCTATTGTATACACAGGGAGTCATAGTCACAAGTCATAGTCAGACAAGTTAGACAGTCACAAGAGAAGAAATGGTAGAGAAGGAAAGGCAGGGGAGGTTAACCAGTCCAGGATAACCGGTTTGCTACCCTGCACGTGGGAAGGGGATGGGGGAGATTGAAAGAGGGAGGGGAAAGAGTGGAAAGAGAAAGATAGCACATAACACAGCACACACACAAACAAGCAGTCATTGACAGTCACAAACGTCACTGAAGCACTTGTGCGTATCTTGCTCCTGGTGAAGCAACCTTGTGTACACAACCCATTTTGGCCTCAAGGAGGAGAACTTCGTGAGCTCGATCCCTGTGTCAGGGTGAGCCGCTGTTGACGAAATGTTTGCCGAATGTACCTGGTCATCAGCCGTTTTGAAACGTACTCAAATTTCAGTACTTAAGATCTTTCTTGTTTGGGCTTTGTTGGGTGGAGTTGAGCTCATCGTCAGTATAGTATTTCACTGCTGCCTGTATGTTTTCTGGCTTCAGCTTCGATCTGGTGTAGAGGTTCGGATTTGACCACACCCGAGTGTCTGTATTTTCTAGATTTCCGAATGAGGTGCCGAGTTGCGGATGGAATCATTTCTTGAATTTCTTGATGAGAAAGGTTCACAGGGAGCAATGTCAGGAGGCGGCAGCGTTCATAGTATGATTCGCAGGTATCGAATGTGTGCTTTCGGTTGCGCAGCCACTCGCGACACGTGTTGCAGGTTTCCCCTGAAGGACCAGGTTCCTCTGTAGTGGCGTATGCTATTGTAAGGACAGCATACATTGTCCTGGAGATAGCGCCCTCGATCTCCGCTATCTTGCGCTTGGCGTAAGACACTCGGCATTGTGCTTTCACTTTCGCCGGAATTTTAAGAGTTGTCACGTCGGTTGTCTTAACGAGTAAGTTTAGCTCTTCGACAGCAGTTTGTTCGGGAACAAAATCTGCGTCAGACTGAGATGCATCTGGAGACTCTACGGCGATCTGTTTCAAGCGGTTGAAACAGCTCTGGCACAAAATGTCGGTTTCTCTGATGGATGAGGCTTTTTCTGGCATGCGCTTTCTTAGTAAGGCGACATTAAAATCTTTCACACATCGAAAGTTCCACTTGTAGGCAATCTTCTTCGTATGCCTCTTTCGGTAGTCAGCTCAAAACGCTCGCTCTGAGCTCCACAACGTGGCCATCAATATCAGGGGAGTGTAATACGCGCACGCGCACTCACGTTCGTTCACCAGCAGAGGACTGTCGGGTTGTCGACGACGAACGCAAGTGAAAGCCGACGTTCTCTTATTACTTCGACCTTTCTTAAGCGAGTTGAGCTGTTTCTTGTTTATGTCATTTTTTTTAGGGACCGGGTGAGCGCAGTCGTGCTGCAGAAGCGCCGCTTGTGCCGACACGCACCGTCTGCGTTATCACATTACCAATGTGCCATGGGAAGCGATAAATATCAAGCGGTGGATGCTCTCGAACCACCTCCTTTATGAGGCGTACGCAGGCTCACATGCGCGAAAAATTTTGAAAGCGATTCCTGCGAAGAGTGCGACTCATTATCGCGGCATGCTCAGTGGCTGGGACCCGTGTAGAAGTTTTTGTGATTTGCGTAAAAAAATGCAGTAATATTTTCCTCTTCAAAACCAACTGTTCCTGTTTTATTCCTGACAATCCGTCAATCCACAGAAGACATTCGCGACCTAAAAATAACGATAATGGCAACTATTGCTCCATGCTGGCTCAATGTTGTGGTTACTCACTATACGTCAATTTGGCCACTTTTCGTGCTTCGTAGTTCCGACCTCACAAAAATAATGCAACATGTTTTTACAGATTAAGTTAGAACACGTGCTTGGCTTTAATTCTGGAGAGTTTAAAGAAAATCGAAGATGGTGTTTTTTTTTAAACGATCTTCAAAATATGGCATTTTGAGAGACATGTCCTCAGTTGAACATTTCTGGTTAACGTTTGAAGTCACTCTCAGGTATTTCGTTCAGCACACTTGTTCACCAAACATATGACAATGTTTTTGAAAACTTTGAGAAGTCTGGCGTTTATACTTGCCGAGGAAAAGAATCTTAAATGTGAGCATTATTGAGCTTTGTGTCGATTTCGCGATTTTTTTTTCTTATTAGAGCAACATCAAAACTGCAAAGTAATATTTTTTTCTCAACACAAGCTATCCTTAGTATGTGGAAAAAATTTTTTCGGACCTACAGCTACAATAGTGTTTTTGTAGCGTGTCATCGAAATCCCGTTTTCGCGAAATCCGAAAGAGGCGGTGGCGGCTCAGTGGAGACTTCTGAATTTTTTTTAAAGAAGGTGACATTTTTTCTCGCGAAACTAAAAGTGGTTTTGTGGTCCTGGGGACTCGGACAACAAAATATATTTTTTTCGGCGAAATTAAAGGGGGTCGGCGGACATGCACCGACGTTCTTATCTGAACACACCCTATATATATATATATATATGTATATATAAACAAAATGCGTTAAAATCCAAGGAATATATTCGACCTTGTTAGGATCAAGTTAATTCGGCTGTCTGGTCTACTAGCACAATCGCACACTCAAAACAGCATTTATTTGATGTATTACACAGTAGTCTCTTTTATTTATATATTTGTTCTTTATCATGCGACATAGTTCGAATTATACATTAAATTTAAATAGTTAAAATTATACACTGAATTTAAAACTACGGAATCCTGGCCAGTCCCCCAGCATGGGTATGTGCCATTTTCTTTCGAGGCTCAAACAAACAAACAAAAAGCAGGCTCTAGTTCGCCATTGTTTCAACCATTGCTTCTGCTGCTTGAAAATATCTGTAAATATACGTTTTCTGGCAACAGTACTATTTTAGACCGTGTTAGTTAATTTTGCACTGGTTTTGGACATTGTTAGCGTTGTAACGGGCCTGTATTGACCACTGCGTGGCCATTCGACGTGAGCTAGTGGATGGATGACAAGCCGATACATTAATGTGCTACGCACTTAAAAGATCGCCCCACGGCCGGGCTAGAAGCGCGAAAGGAAACCCGATGAGCGTCGTATCTGCACTCTAGCCTGACCGTGACTTTTCAAGGTGCGAGCTGGGAATGCGGTCTGACAGCCAGGCGAGCATCGCAGAGCTTCTTTTAATGTGGATGGATACTATGAGCGAGTCTTCGGCTAAGACAGCCACCTTCCGGTGGTTTGAGGCGTCGACAAAATTACACAACATCTTGGAAACTTGCCGAATGATACGGCCGCAGCAACGACGCGTTGCCGGAGCTAATAGCGGAGGCCACGGCCCAACGTTAGGACCATTACGCGACCATGGAAACGTGGGTTGGGGAACTAAATTTTCTGAAAGCCAGAATTTTCCTTCAGTGTGAAATTCCTGATATCGACTTTTTGTGTTGTCCAGCTGATTGCTTTCAGTCCACCACTACGAAATATGTCAGTGAAGCAAGTGTACTACTCACCAATAACTTTTGTCCATTTTTTTTTGCATCGTTGGTAAAACGCATTCGTATGCTTCAGTTCACGTTGGGCGCTTGGCCTAGTGGTCAAGGCTCTCGCTTACGGACCGGGCGTACTTGGGTTCAGAACCCAGCCCCGGATATAAAATTTATTAAGTGCGGAGCATTGTAGGGGCCCGGACTGTCGGGTCATGTCGTCTGCTGTTATCTCCCTCGTCGCTTGGCGTCACGCAGGCGAAGCCATGTATTGCATAGCCATGCATAGTGTAGTATATAGCAAAGGGGCGCGAAAGGAAAAGGACAGTGAGGAGGAGGGAGAGGAAGAGGGGACAGGACAAAGTGTAGTATGGCGAGGAGGGGAAAGCGCAGTGAGAGCGTGTAGGAGATGTGTGAGGAGGCGGGGGGAACATAAAGCATAGCATACCCGTGTATAGTATAGGAAGTGATGAAAATTGAAGTAAGATGAGAAGGGGGGGAAGGAGCAGGGAAGAGGGTGCCACTGCATCACAAATTAAGGTTTCGTTTCCAGAAATGTGCGCCGAGCAGGTTTGTAGGTTTCGAACGACCGCGCGCGCTTGACCGTGAACGCTAGCGTCGCCGAAGGGCAGGTGAATCGCTGCTGCGCACTTCCTATAGGTTTCACACTGAGTGTAACTGCATAAATTTTTCTTCACTATGAAGGCGGAAGCATTAGATGATGCATTAAACGTCAAAATTGACCATCGGCGTCGTCAACGTGACTGATGCAGAAAATCATCACATGAAGACGCCTCCATATGATGCGATCATGGCGTCTGAAATTTGGCGTCGCAGATCACCAAATTTGTGACATCATGATGACGTCACTGCGACGTCAGTCAGCGTGACGCTACACGATGACGTCATAACTTGACATCATCGCTTGGCCTAAGGCGGGCCTATCGCGGAGGCAGGGCATAGCCAGGTCAGGTGAACAAGCAATGCCACCGATCCTGGAGCAGTCTCGCACTCGTTCCCTTAAGGCAGGAACGAGAGTTCGCTCCTCGTTCCTTTCCAAATTAGAAACGAATTCCTGTTACAAGTTCCTCTTGTGCGAATGGAACGCGTTTCAGTTACACTTAAAACATTGGAACGACTCGTTACATTAACGTTCCATTTGATTTTTAAATTAAAGTATATAGTGTTGGGTAAGGCGAAATCAAGTGAGCAGTCAGAGTATGCGGAAGAGTAGAAATGATAGACCATATTGCCACGCGCGTTTACAAGAGGCGGGACTGGAATGTGCTACCGGCTTTACCCGCTACATCTTTCTTGCTTGTTATCAAGCGTAGCCGTTCGCCAGCCTGAAGCCAGAATGTGTGGCGACGAAAGACCAAGATAAGGGCTTGCCGCATCCGCCCCCCCCCCCTCAGTCAGTCTGGCGCCAGCCGTTCGGCCAAGCGGTCGTCTACCATGCTCGAGTGATTTATTTTCTTATTGTTAGGGCACAAGTTCGCCCAATAAATTCTCCTTAAGTTTATTGCCGACGCGGCCTGTTTTTTGTGTTTCTCGGCGCCGACCAGCTCGCCGTCACCTACGTGACAATATGTTCCTTGACTACTGAGACGCCGTGTTTTTATGGGACATAATGCAGCGTACCATAAAAAAATTGTTTACCCTTAGACACCCTGGCATTCGGTACCTTTCTATTTCAAGTGATGACGGGACACCTAACCTAACCTATCCTAAGCTAACCTAACCACACCTCACCTAACCTAACCTAAGCTACATCATACGGCACGCTAACATGGACGCCGGCCCGGTGCCTCAGTACTTCGAAGAAAGCATAACCCGTTTTCTTGAAGAGCAAAAATTTCTTGAAGATGTTGCCGATTGTGGTGGTATTGGTGTACTTCTAAACCCTGCGC
>JALIZH010008019.1:0-49549 GCA_030522465.1 Rhipicephalus appendiculatus
TGAGGAGGGGCTGTTTGTGAAGTTAAAAGCTTATCTGCTTCCCCTTGGGTTCGCATGGCTGTCTGGCCATTGTATCAGTCATAGTTCACCAGATATACTTGCGGACTGACCAACTATGCAAATAATTATATTATAGTTAGCTACATAAAACCTGACTATAGAATACTGACTTGGACATACCTAAAGTAAACCAGTCTGCACATGCGACAGTAAACTGTAGTGCACGCATTTTTTTTATTTACATGTCTTTAGCCATTCTGTAAGCACAACTGGGGTGCACTCCTCGGTGAGCGAACCTCCAGAATAGCTATGTCCTATACTATGACACAACAGGTACAGAATCCCAAAATGTGACTTGACACGTGTCGTTTATCGCTGCGTACACAGCTGGGCATTCGCTTGAACTGGGCGGCGCGTCGTTCTGCCTCAAACGGTAAGACATCGTGCCAGCAGGCCACAGGTTCGCGAGCATGACACCACGCACGAAAGACAGAAGATATATAAATGAAAATATATTGACAACCGCCACCTTTAATACTGCGAAGTCGTATATTGTAACTTTATGTTCCAAGACATCGTCACCGCAAAGGGGGGCCCTGGATTAACTTCGACCAGCTAGGGTCCACTGACGCGTGAGCACAAAATGCACGGTACACAGAAGTTCGTGCATCTTACCTCCGTCAAAATGTGACCGCCGCAACTGGGATTCAAACCAGACAGCGCGACTGCAAAACCACTACCACGGCGACGAAGCAAAACACCAAAATCGATAAGAAGCACTTAAGGCTCTCCCGCCGAATCAAGGTGTAACATTGGCAAATATTATAAACACCAATGTAATCACACTAAATCGCAAGAAATGCTGCTCAACAAGCAGCGCAACTGAGTGACTCGGACCCTGTGCAGCTAGGGGTGCTATTTTGCTATGATGTATCAGCAACGCACGGTTACCTTGTTTCCATCGCTGTCAGTAACTCCACGTTGATTGCAGAGTGGGACGCAGCAGTGTACAGGCATCTCAACGGCAGCGAGGCGTGTTACTTACTACGCCCGTGCGAACGCAACGCTTGAAACACACCTAGGCTAGCCCGCCCGTGCGTGCAATCCGTACGCGTTGTCTAACACGCGCGACAAACACAAAATGGCGGCAGCAGTTGTCCTTGCAGCCACTAGATGGCGCTGGCTATTTCGCATATCTCCTATTGAGGACAGCAGAGCAGTAAATGGTGTGATGGGATGTGGAATATTGCAAGTATATAAGCTGATAACATGGAGTGGAATGGAGCTGCAGGAGATGAGAGTAAATAGCTAGAAGAGTTGTCATCACCATGCGAGCCGAGAGGGATTACTGGTGCATGCATTCTAACCAAAGAAGAAGTTGGACTTAATGGTGGACATTGAAGGCGTGAGACAGCATTGGGCAGTCTTGTTGAACGTGCCTCCCTTTGCTCTGTGTTTCATGAAGCATTCTATGTTGCGTCAGCCAGACATGAACCTTTACACTATTATGCCTTTTAGTTAAACTACCTAACTGTGGTTGCCAGATGGTTGTGGGAAGCCTTGCAGAGGTCGGCTAAAGTGAACTGATGATGGTTGCTAGTTGAGCTTCATTGTGAGGGTTACTCGTTTGCCAGGTACATCCCGGGGTGCCGAGGGGAGACCCACCTGAGGCGGGGCAGCCAAACCTGGACTGCATCTGGCCTTCGGCTCCGGACCTCCAGCTGGATTGCCTTATCAGTGATGATGATGATGACAGCAGCAGCGTGGAGCTTGTCAGCGTGGAGCTTCCCAGGTAAGATGTGCTGATGGCTATGGACTGAGTGGCTTAAAGTGATTTTCATTCGTAATGGTGAACAAATGTGTGTACAAATTAGCAGTAATGGCAAAATCTTGTTGCACTGCTCGTAGCACTGTTCACCACACTTGTAGTTTAGTTTCCTGACCCAGGTGGTGCCTCATGCCATGAATTGACACAGGCATATTTTTTTCATAGTTTTTAGCTTTGCCTTGCTGATGCAGTCAAACCTTGTTAGTATGTAGTTCGACATAGTTGAACTAACGATTCAAATGTAGTTGCGATGAATCCCTGACCAAGTCTCATTGAGCCTCATGTATACGCTTACCACTTAAGCCATAGTGGCTGGTCCTATGCCTGTTGGTTAGTGCGTACTGCTGTAACGAAAAAAAAAAAAAAAGGAAAGGTGCCTCTGTTTGTATCGCCATAAAAGGCATCCAAAAAACGGCAAATGCGTCGTGATGTCACAAACTTATTCCAGCACGTGAAATTTGCCAAAGGCTTTCAAGATCGCTTTAAATTACTCCTGGTGTTGGTATTTGCATAGAAGCAGTCCTGTGGTAACTGTTTTGCAGCTTGTGAAGCAGTGGTGAAACAACGGTAGCAGCAGCAGTACATCAGTTTGGTTCGGCCGTTCTCACTAGGTTTGCGTGTGTTCTGCTCTCCATTGACCTTTCTCCACTCCCATCTGTAGGAACTACCGCCGGCCAGTGTCGCGTCAACTTGGCAGTGGACACTCATCTGCTTCTGGTGCAAGCCATGGCAGCCCTTGCGACCTGTCTCGTCACGCGCAGCGGCGGTCCCCACTCTCGAGAGGACCGCAGGAGGACTCCTCGGCGCAGCACGCTGCCGCGGGCAACGGCCGTGGGCTTTCACGTCATGCCACAGCAGCTGCGTTTGTGGACCTGACGCAGTCGGATGAAGAGAGTGGTGTGGCCGCAAACGGGAGTGCCAATGATGGGGCCGGCCTGCCCAGGGGTGGACGAGGGTCGCCTGCTTCGACTAGTCCTGCAGTGCACTTCGGGCACGGGAACCACATGCACCATTGTGGGTGAGTAAATTTCTGGGGATTGGTTGATTCAGACATGTATGGTGGTGTTACACAGTCATCTACCCTCGGCGACAATTTATCTTGGCAGTGGAGCAAAGGCTGTGGAGGCGGGGCATTTGCACATTTACAGTAGACTCATTAAACGGAACCCGAAGGGACCAGGAAAACTGTTTTATTATTACAGTCGATCCCGGATATATCGAACTCGGATATATCGAATTATTGGCTACAGTTAAACCTGGATATAACGAACCTCCATATAATGAATTCCTCAATATAACGAAGTTTTTCTATTTCCTGCCATTACTCCATAGAAACACATGTATTTGCGACCTCTATGTAACAAAGTGGCAGCGGGAAACTCCCTTGATATAACGAATTTTCACCACCGACAACCTAAAAATTTTGCCCCGGATTTTGCCATTTTGGCACGAGCATGCATCTTCTGCAGTTGCCTCGCCGCCGACGAAGTGTGATCGGCAGCGTCGCGCACGGTGCGCTCGGAGCCCCGGTGACTGCGAGGCGCGCAGGCGGGCCGGCGCCCCTCAAGCCGGCATTGCCGCTGTTCTTGCCGCCGCGGGCGGAATGCGCGCATGTGCCCTCCCCCTCCCTTCAAACCAAAAAAAAAAAGAAAAAGAAAACGACTAGCATTGGCAGCGCCATTCTTTGATTGCTGCAGAAGTCTCTGAACTACACTTCGTTAGAGTGACTCTGTGTTGGTACGCTTGAAGTTCGCGTCGCATATGTGAGGCCATGGAGCATATGGACAGTGCTTTTCCGAATTGTATTCCGCGCTATACATGTCGTTCGCTCTTCGTTTTCGACGCCGTGCGCGTGTACATGGTTTCACTGCGCGGCGCGGGCATGGAGTGGCCCCCGACGACGTTCAGCTGGTTCAGCTTCGCGCTTTTTAAAGCGGACAACCCTGTCGTCACTACCGAGATGTCAGATTAGGCGCTGGTGTAAACTGTCCGAGACCGCGGTGACGATGGATCTTCGGAGGTCGACTCGTCGCGCGCTTTGCAGTCATGCGCCGCGCCGCGGGAAGTTCGCTAGACACTCGCGGCGCGGCGCGGCGCAAGACTGCAAAGCGCGCGACGAGTCGGCCTCCGAGCCTAATCGGCACTCGCGATTAGGTTCGGAGGTCGACTTGCATTCAACACGATGGCGCGTTGAATGCAATGCAATGAATGCGAAAGCAACAAATTGTAATGTTATACGAAGTAAGGCTGGCTACCTTCTCTTTTGGATCCGATATCGATCGCGCAACCCTACAAAACGCTCGTGTAAGAAAATACGGCCGCTCCAGGCGGAAGTGCTCTTTTCACAGTCTCTTCGCGTTGAGAGCGCAGCGCGTGGAAAGGTATACGGGCCGAGCGCTGATGCTTGCCGAGATAGCGTGCGCGCCTGCGTTCGTTAAAATCAAAGTTCACTGTTGCTGCTCGAGTGATCCCCCGACCCCTCCGCGTCTTTTCGTGCTCGTTCAAGACGGGCGGGGTGTTTCCTCCTTGCTTGAGCATTCGACGGCAGGTCTAATACGCGGGGGGATCTTATCGCATGCGGTCTCGGGGTGATAGAGATGGGCTGGCTCGTTTGATCTCTGCTTCAGCAGCACTCGTCGGCCCCACTCACGCGCTTTTACCCATGCGCAAAATTTACGATGCGCGGGGGCTTGCTATCAATTTGGACTTCATACGGAACATGGCGGCGACGGCAAAAAGCCGTCGAGAGTGTCTATATAATGCTATCGCAATAACAACGCAGTTTTTTACTGCTAAATAAGTGTTTTGGGTGAGCTCTGCCTTCAGTTCCCCTTTTGTTTAATTTGTGTGTTTCCTTTTCGAATTTTCGTGCTGAAACTGGATATAACGAATACCTGTTTGTAACGAATTTTTTCGGGAATTTGTCAAATTCGTTATATCCAGGTTTAACTGTATATCGAACAGTTGAGAAATCCCCTTGAACTTCCCATGCAAATGTATAGGGCTGGTGCAAGCGTATATCGAACTCCCCCCATGGCGAGACATCCGCTATATCGAACGCTGCGCCGCACTGAAGCCCAGAAAGTGCAGTTTTCCTAATCAATATTGATCATTTTTAGGCCGCGTTCCGATCCCTGCGCGCTGGTGACGAAAAAGCGCTGTTCTTCCATAGCGTTGATCTGGCTTGTTGCTCCGCGCATGTGAATGCGGCGGTATGTTTGATGCTCGATCTGCAGGTTTTAACGCACGGACATGGTGTTGTCGGAGGCCGATTGCCGAGGGCGTCAAAATGAGAATGCGAAGCGACTCGGCGGCCTCATCGCAATGTTCGCATTCCCTTCCGTTCGCGCACGACGGCATGCGGACACGAAAAGCATGGCCTTCGAGATCCACAATCTCGTGACGTATTTTGGTCGTTTTTGGTTTTTAAAACGCACATCTCGGAGGCTACGCTTTTCTTGCTTTTTGCGCCAAGTTACAAAGCCACAAGTGCCATCGCTATCACCAACATGTCGACGGTGGGGGCTTGGATCCTTGGATCGTGTGTTGTTCGTGGGCAGCGGCAGCGGTGTGCGGTGTCTCTTGCGGCTTTTTGGGAGCCGAACTAAGCATTGACCCGCTTGTGGCGATAAAAATTATGACTGGTGCTTGGAACGACGTCTAGTAAAGCACCGTCGTGAACTGTTTCCTAATCTAATTTGGTGCCAGGTGACGACTTTGGTTGCCGCTGACAACGGCGTTCGGTGCCTCAGTGAATTTTGCGACTTATTAGCATTTCCGGGCGCTATCTCGGACGGGAGCGCAGCTAGCGACTTCATCAGTGCGGATGACGACGAGCTAAGCTATTTCTGAGAGCATCGATGCCGAGATAACGGCTGACGTTGCTGGTGCCCGCGGAAGTGGACTTGTGCGGTTATGAAGATGTCAACTGCCGCTGCCTCCAATAACCATTTACCGCGCTACAGTGCAATCACCGCTGTAGTGGCCGACAGTGCGAAACTTGCTTATTTGCAATGATACTGAGGATGACTCGATGAACTTGACGGCGTGCGAGAAGCAAGACACGTTTACAGACTATTTCCGTGCGAAATAAAGTGCGGTAACTTGCAAAAGAAGTTGTCACCTTGTTCTTTAGTATACTGTTAGCGAACTGTAATGTTAGCGCTTGTTACGATTTCCGAAAACTGTTTCGAGGCCTGCAATGCTTTAATTTAAGCCTTAAATACGCATATTTTGTATTTCGAATTATCGATATATCGAACTATTTCGCGATCCCCTTCGAGTTCGATATATCCGGGATCGACTGTATTTAGTAATACTGTCAGTCCTGTCAGGGATTTTTACAGGAGAGGGTATAAAGAGAATTCAAACATTATGGTACACATTCACAAAATTATGCAATAGTTATATAGGGTTACAAAAAATAATGATCAGACATGATAGTCATTATGGACTTATGTTATTAGGGAAGCAAAAAAAGGTAACGCAAGAACATTTTCTCTCAGTTACATATGAAGCACTGCAAAAGAATGTAACACGAAAGAAGGAAAAAAGCAAGCACATGATATAAAATTGATAACAACTCTACCATGTTACATCAGAAATATCAAATGTACAGGTAAGATGGGCAGTGATAAACTCAATAGTGATAGCGTCGCTAACGTGTTGCCGACAGCACGGTTTGGCCAGCAAGTTCAACAAATTCGTCAACAGTGTGACCACCATCTCCGATAAAGCGTTCCACTCCCGAACAGCCAGCGGAAAGAACGTAAACTAAACGCAGTGTTGGTGCAAAAGTATTCTTGGAATGTGAGGTGGTGCATATGACGTGTCTGTGTGGATGTGTTGTAGGAAATGTAGGCATTTGAATCTGAGCCGAGCCTTCGTTGCACGGCTGTTTGTGTGATTGCGACAGGCAATGGTAATGTAATAACACGTATCCGTCAACCGGGGACAACTGTGATTTTGTGTGGCTGTCGCTTTGCGGTGACATATTTCGAACACTTGCAATCTTCTCTTTCTCAAAAACAAGCCCAGAAGAATGTCTTTGTGCAGACTTGCAGCAAATTCTGTGTCTTTGCAGGGTCGAGCAGTCACATGACTACATCTGTCTTTTCACTAGCTCGACCATTCGACTGAGAGAAGTGCTGGAAAGTTGCTAAATGTGGGACGTGAACGCGTAAACACGAGTGGCTCCGTGCATGCTGCTCTGGCCTATCGATGTCAATGCTATCGAACAGTTCGAAAAATTAACATGGCAGTCTTGCCATGTCATTGACCGCAAGACATACCTTCGAGATTCGAGGGTGCTGTCGCTGAGGTATTGATCTCTGACAGCTTAATTGAACGAAACTTGTGCTGATTGTTCGTGTACGATCTTTCTAAGAATGTACTGACCTAAAATCATTAAAAAAAAAAAATAGAGTTCAAGCATAGGTTTTTTAGAACAAAGCATGGCTAGCAAGTGATATATTAAGTTTGAGCATTCCTAGAATTATTGGAAATGAGTTAACTAGCCCGGCCAGTCTGTTGCCCTACTGATCGTAATTTCATGTACAACGTGGCCTGCTTTGTATGATATGAATATGGGATGATGCGAATATTTTTTGTGCGCCCGAAGAATTTGCATCGTCACAATTCTACGGTAGTTAACAAGCATTGCCATTTGTTTCCATGTTTATGCTACCCATTTGCTCCACCAGAGTGTGTGTGTGACGAGCAATCTCTTGTGCGCAGTGATCGTCCCCTCCCTCCTGGCAGGGAGCCGTGCTTCGTCCGCGTGCACAGGGGACCGCCTTCATGCTCACTTCCGCAATCGCCGAGTAGCCGGATGCGCCTGAGCCACATGCCCAGCAGCTTCCCCATGTTCCCAAATGGGGTGGCCCCTCAGCCTCCCACTTCTTCCAGCCTGGTCTCCGGTTTTGCCAGCTGCCGGTTTCACGGGAATGCTGCTCCTCCAGAGCCGTTGCACCAACATGTCCACTGCAATGTTGAAAGTGGCGACTCCTGCGCACGCACCATGGTGAGCTGAAAGTTGAGGTGGATGGGGGGTGGGGGGTTGACACAGGGCGCTTGTCTCGCGGCCCCTGGCCTTCTCCGCATGCTGTCTGTACATGCGGACTCTCGTGTATAGCAAGATGTGTTTGTGGTGCAGTGTCATAGCATGTCTTCTTTCGTGTTTCTCTCCTCCAGATGTAAACAGCCGTGTCTGCCTTTTTGCCCATTTTTGTGCTGGGAAGTCGGACTTTATGATTTCATGCTGAAGTTACGTGATCTCGGGAAACTTGGTTGAAGGGCATCTTATATTACTGTATTTACCGTATTTACTGGCATAATAGGCGCACTCGCATAATAGGCGGCACCCCCAGTTTGGTCGAGAAATCGGATTTTTTTATTTCCGCGCATAATAGGCGCACCCCGAACTTGGCTGTGATCGGTAGTTCTGTACCATATTTGCACGGTTGCAGTTTGACCCCTCGTACGTTAACTGGAGCGAGTAAAAAGAAACGAAAAAAAACCGCGGCAGCGCTGCGCCAGCTGCGCGGGCTTGCCAAGTGAAGAAGGAGGGCGGTTGCCTGGGCGTCGGAGTAACCTTTGCACCGCCGTGGCTCCGGCTGCTTGCCGGCCGCGCGCTCCGCGTGGAACGTGCGATCGCGTCCTCATCAAGTGCGCTTTGAGTTTCCTGTTGGGAAAAGCGTCGTCGAGCGTTTGCTACCTTGTCCGCAAATTCAGAAGCTTTTCGGCTTTCCGACGCGAGCTTTCGCCTTTGCTACCACTACGCGGACTTGCACAAGCTCGGCGGACTTTTGTCGCCGCTGATTTCCCGGCCGCGAACCTTACCATCGTATCACGCGCGCTGCTCTTGAATCAGTGCTTTTCGATGCCCAATTTTTATGTTGTCTTGTACAAACTTCCCGCGACAACATGCCGAACCGTAGGCTAGGCCTAATCAGCGTTGGTTGCTTTTCGGTGGCGGTCGCGGGTGATCAAAGTTGCCGTTTTGTACGGAATCAACGTAACTCTTTGCGGTGGCTCTACTTGAAGAAAAAGGGGGCATGGGTGGCGCTTGTAACACTCGAATGGTGGTCCGCGATTCGATGTCTTGGATATGGGGTGCGAGCCCGTGAAATCGAACTATCGGTACCGTTCAGAGCACAAAATTTCGGTCGTGATAATGCGTAATCGGTGAATTTCCGCGATGGCACTTTCTTATCGTAGATTTTTTTTTTTTTTGCCGCATTCATTTTGTTGGCAACGCGGGTCTTTCGGTGTTAATTTTTGGAAATTTGAATGCTTGTAAGCACACCGCATCGCATGCCTCGATTCTTGGACACGCGAGACTGCATGCTCAACACGTTTTGCTCTAGTGTAGCCTATGAAGAAGGTTGGTTTGGCTGTAGTGCGGATATTCGTGACTTCGGTGACTTGCGTTATCAGCGGTCTATGCTGTAGTCGGAAATAAAATTTTCGAGAATTTTACCCCGCATAATAGGCGCACCCCGAACTTGGAGCCGGATTTTCTGGAAAAAAAAGTGCGCCTATTATGTGAGTAAATACGGTACCTCGATGAACTGGGGGTGCGAAGAAAGTTTTTTTTTTTTTGGTCTGTGCGTGGATTTTTTGGCTTTCCCTGACCTCTCTTGAGGCCACATACCTTAGCAGCCTAATGAGCAGCTGCATTTTGCTCTAAACTTGGGGTATAACGCCCGAAGGAGGCTTGCTCAAACAAACTTGTAAAATTTTGATCACAAGAATGACATCTTTTGTGCACCTCATCTCTATTCGCAATTAGTCCAGCCCACCTAGTCTGTTGATGCTGAGACTCTGTTCCCCTCTCCCCCCACCCACCTTTCTTTGGGCAAATGGGAAAGATGACCGAACATTCTGAAGAACAGTTGCTAGTGATAGTACACAAGGTAGGTGTTTCTGCAGAAGACTGTGAGATTTAACTGCATATCTACAATGTTAACCCTTTGTATCCCAGCGTCCACATTTGTAAACAGGACATAGTGGCAAATTTTGATTAAGCTAGCCAACGCCTTGGCTTAAAATAGATTTGAAATTTTGACATTGCCCTATGCAGGAGTAATGCCACCATTTCAAATCGATTTTAACCCTTTCAGCCCTGGATTTTTTATTTTGATCGGAGACTTTATTTCTGCGTGTTTTCATAATAGTTAGAAGCTCAGAAGACCACAACCAAAAAATTGAGGCAGTGGTGCAATTATTTATGGATTAATTAACATGGGATCAAATTAGGTCATCAGGGCTCAGTGCTTGTGAAATGAGAAAAATGGCTTCTTTTTTTCGTGCTAACGACTAGAGTAGACAAAATGTGAACTAACGACATATTTTTCAGTGGGATATTCATTAAAACAGCTTCGCCACGTCGTCCCGAAAATGGCGCTTACCCGCCTGAGATTCCGCGCCTCGGCTTCACACAAGACTTCGGTCAAGCTTCTTCTTCTTTGTGGCCCCCCAGCTTCGCAAATATGCCACAATATTGATGTCAATCGCCGTGGGGATGATTGAAGAAGTATTCCCCCAAGAATAAGCAGTTTTTATTTTATTTCGGAGGTGCTAGGGGAAATCTTGTGTGGTGGTGTCAATTGACACCGCCAGGGCCGAAAGGGTTAAGGCAAGGCGTTTGCTAGCTTAATCATGATTCACTGATGTGTTCTGCCCACTATGCAGACGCTGGGATACAAGGGCTTTAGAAAAGTTTGTGGGGAAACATGATGTAGAGGTAACTTGAATTGTTAACCTTAATTCTCTACCTTTTCTTTTTCTGTTACTTGTGCAAGACTGGTGGCAAACATATTGACGGCTGAGAGAGACTGCCACACTTGACGCCACAGCATAAAAAGGGTGTGGATGTCTCACGAACACTGTTGATGTCCACTTCGTCCAGCACAACCCTCGTTGAGGCATAGAATAGTGTTCAGTGAGTGCTCCAATTGCTCACAAAGTAGTACCGTATTTACTCGCATAATAGGCGCACCCCCCAGTTTGGTCGCAAGAAATCAGAATTTTTAATTTCCGCGCATAATAGGCGCACCCCGAACTTGGCCGTGATGCAGTAGTTCTGTGCCGTATTTACACGGTTGCAATTCGATGCCCTCTTACGTTAAACTTAGCGAGGAAAAAGAAAAGTAAAAAGACCGCGGCAGCGCTGCGCCAGCTGCGCGGGCTCGCCGAGTGAGGAAGAAGGGCGGTTGCCTGGGCGTCGGAGTAACCTTTGCGCCGGCGCGCTCCGCATGGAACGTGCGATCGCGTCCTCATCAAGTGCGTTTTGAGTTTCCTGTCGGGAAAAGTGTCGTCGTTATCGCGTTTGCTACCTCGTCCGCAAATTTAAAAGCTTTTCATCTTTCCGACGCGAGCTTTTGCCTTTGCTGCCACTATGCGACTTGCACAAGCTCGGCAGACTTTTGTCGCCGTTGATTTCTCGGCCGCGAACCTAAACATTGTATCACGCGAGCTGTTCTTGGATCAGTGCCTGAGTGCGATCGTTTCAGCGCCCAATCTTCATGTTGTCTTGTACGAACTTCCCGCGACAACATGACGAACGGTAGGCTAGGCCTAATCAGCGTTGGTTGCTTTTCGGTGGCGGTCGCGGGCGATCAAAGTTGCGGTTTTGTGCGGAATCAACGTAACTCTGGCTGGTGCTTGTAACACTCAAATGGTGGTTCGCAATTCGATTGCAATGTCTTGGATATGGGGTGCGAGCCCGTGAAATCGAATGATCGGTACCGTTCAGAGCACAAAATTTCGGTCGTGATAATGCGTAATCGGTGAATTTCCGCGATGGCACTTTCTTTTCGTAAATTTTTTTTTTTTTTTTGCCGCATTCATTTTGTTGGCAACGCGGGTCTTTCGATGATAATTTTTGGAAATTTGAATGCTTGTAAGCACACCGCATCGCATGCCCCGATTCTTGGACACTCGAGAATGCATGCTCAACACGTTTTGTGCTAGTGTAGCCTATTAAGACGGTTGTTTCAGCTGTAGTGCGGATATTCGTGACTTCAGCGACTTACGTTATCAGCGGTCTATGCTGTAGTCGGAAATAAAATTTTCGGAAATTTTACCACGCGTAATAGGCGCACCCGAACTTAGAGCCGGATTTTCTGAAAAAAAAGTGCCCCTATTATGCGAGTAAATACGGTAGGTACTTTGCAGGTTTTTCAGAGCTAAAGGGAAAGGTGTATGGTTGTTCTTTCAGGGTACTGCGGCACCTGGTGCTGAGCCTTGCAGAACCTATGCAAGCTGTATTAGCCATGGGGGGGCCATCCAACATGGTGCTGGGTCACACTCATGTTTACCCAGGTGAGTATATTTTAGAGCTTGAAAGCACAGCAGAACCTCTCTAGTACGCTTTCCACGAGACCGAACTGAAAAAGTGCAGTAGCTAGGAAAAAATTTAACATGAACATGTAGTTGAAGTCGGTGAAGACGGATTGATTTCCCACAGCTTCACTTCAGAAAAACTGACTCATGATTTTGAGGATTAAAGGGGTGGTGTTATCATTATTGGCTTGTGTGCTCTTTGTTGCAAACGTTTCTCGAGGCCCTAAGAAGCATGATACATGCTCCAAGATTGATGTATTCTCGCTAAATAATTTAATGAAGTCTTATTTATGGGTACGACTTTCGTTTTCGGTTTCTGGGTGCTCAGGTGGATACTGACGTCGCTGTGTAGAAAGCTTGAACATGTGGGCCCGCAAAATGTGACGCACACAGTGCTGCATTATCTGCTCTCTGCGCACACACGCAAACAACCGTCCGGATGCCTTCAACACTCCTTAAAATTCTCAAGGAATATTAGCGTGTGCAGTATTCCAGTATACGCAGACACGTTTCCACAGTACTGTCGAACCCACTTATAACGATCCCAGATATAACGATCTATCGGTTATAACGACCATATTTCAGTGCACTTATGATTTTCCTATGCTACCCATTAAAACCGCGTCCACATATAACGAACATTTTTCAAAGCCTACTACTTTTACAACGAACACTTCCGACATGGTCACGGTAAAAATATGGGGCAAACGAAGCAAAAAAAAAAAGTTAGAACGGGCATTCTAAAGCATGTAGAGGCGCGCGGTCGGCTTGTCTTCGTCGTGTTGAACGAACAGGCTACTCGCTGCACCTGATCACAACCCGGAGTAAAGCATGCACGAAGAACGCACAAACGCGCGCATACATTACACTGCAAACGGTCCGAATTGAACGCAAAGGCCGAGTTAACGACGTGCTGCACGCAACTAGCCAGGGATGATTCGTTCCACGTGGCGGTACCGTGCTTCAGTGGAGCGGCGTGAGTTTATTCCGAACATGGTTTAATTCACCCGTGAGCACACAGCGGCCGTCGCTTAATACGCGAAAAGGCCTAACTTGTCACTGGAGGGGTTGTTAGCACTTTTCAATAAAAATACACAGAAAAAAAAAACCCGGTTTGGTCGTATATAAGTGCACGTTTTTAAGGGCGAGCCTACATACAACGAACTACTGATATAACGACCACTTTTCGCGGCACTTTCGAGTTCGTTATAAACGAGTTCGACTGTATTGCGTTGGCGGACGATGGTATCAGCATCCTGTGGCGCTGTGTGCATGCACTACAGTTGAATCCCTTTCTAAGAGACATGCATCCGGGGAGCAATTGTCCTCTATATGAGGTGGCCCTTATAAGCAGGGTACCACGTATGCATTTTCTTATCAACACCTATTTCAATGCAGGCACACTGATGTCTCTTATACCCCTTTGTCTCTTACATCAGTGTGTCTTATAAATGGGTTCGACTTTAGGTGCGTTTCTTTGTTTTCGCTGAGTGACCGTGGCGAAAAAATGTTTTAAATAGCAACGCATTAAGAATTGCACCACTGCCGCGAATTTACATCAGCACACAAGTAGAACACATTAGGTTTCTGCAACAGCAATTCTGTGCTTGCCTTGGTTCATCTTGCGGCCACCAGGTGGCCCCACCTATCCAGCCTCTCATGTTTACTGCTACGGCAACCCAGTATGCAAAAACAGAGAAATCTGTGAATGAACTCAACTTCTCTAATGCCGCATTCGCAGATTCGTACGATGATGCGAACACTTTGCAGAATGCGAGCAAGTTCAGCTACCTCGGCAACATGCCCAGAAAAGGTTAGTGCAGTTCGTAGCCGATGCTGTCGTGGCTTGCTCAGTGCAGCGGAGCTGTGGGTCACTGCTCAGTGCACGTCACTCTAATGTTGTCTGACATCACTAAAGCTTTCGTTACGCTTCCTACACAGTGACGTCTGTCATTCGCGCTAGTGATGGGTCTCAATGTTGAGAATGAGCATTTGAGCAAACTTTGGAAGCAAATTAAAACATATTCTAAACGTTTGCTCTGTGCAACACTTTGTGCTAAGTGTCCTTGCGTACAGAGGAAGCCTACAGCAGGATTTTTGTAGCCTCAAAATTTGGGGACTCCACCCCGTTAAAGGGGCTCTGCAACACTTCACCAAGTTATCATCAAATGACCTCAGTATCGGAGTTCATCACCTTGTGAACTGGGCGGCACAGTAATATTTTGAGACCATAAAGTATGAGCAGAGTTCCGGGGATTACCTAGTCGCACTGGATTTAAGGGGGGGACATGGGTCTTAAAGCTCACGTTGGTTGTTTTTGAACGAAATTTGATAAGAGTTGGCATGCCTGTTTAGTTTTGTCACCCAATTTTAAAGATGCGATTATTTTTTTCATAGGTTCATTATTCCATTATAGAATTAAGAATACAATATCTTTTGTTCTCCTTTCGTCCCAATGGATCTGCTGAAATCTACACGGGGGGGGATGACAAGGGACAAGAAGCTGCGTCAGCATGCATCATGACCTTGAGCACTTTCTTTCCAATTTTTTTTTTTTATGTTTTGGCTCACTTTCATCAGGATCCCGAGTACACAAGTGCAATTCTAGTGTGTAATCCTAGCACTGTAGAGCTAAAATGTATGCTTGGGCGAATTCTGATTGCAGTACGTGTCATAGTATGCATCAGATGGAAGAAAAGAAGGAAACTGATGAACAAAGCATCTACAGAAAACCCGTGTCTTGCATTGTCACACAAGTGTGCTATTACAGTGTGTAGCTGAATTATCTCTCTCTTACAAATCTAAGAAGGTGCGAAGCTACCTTGTGGGCCATAATGGTGCATACAGATGGTGGACCAAATCTGGATTTGTCGTAGACGCAGACGGCGAGTCCGCGGATAATCCGCCAGCAGGTGCATCCACACGACAGATGGGGTGCTAGCGGACGACAGCACCAGAGAGCCGGATTAATCTAGACACAGCTTGTGTGCTCGCTGGCACCGGACCGGTCCGAGAGTATTCAAAAACAGCGCTGCATTGACGGCTGTGATCGTCTTAGAATGCTGCCCCGGAAATAAACTGAACCATGCGCTAGCAAGCGATGAACTGATGTGGACAACGAGGACAGCCGCATGGCTCGAGCAGACGAAAAGTGTGCTGGTTGCCAGACACTGCTGGGTTTGCCTGCCAACGCTGCAGCGTTCCGCCGCCAGAATTGCGATTTGAAAAACGGGTTAGGATTATCCGTCCGTGAGCCCCGCAGACCATAGAGTTTCCTAAAGTTAACTGGAAGGGACTCTGGCGCTGCGATTGTTCAGCCACCATGGGAAAGATGGGTAGTACACAAATTTGCCTAGTCTTCGTGCTTGCGGCTTTGAACGCACTTGTGGCTTTGTTTATTGCTGTGTTTTGGCTTTGTTCCGAATAAAAGAACGAATCGCTGTGAACTTCGTGACCCGATTTGAATCGGTGTGGCTAATAAGGTCAAGGTGGTGAAGTGTAACTGCTGAACTTTTGCTGAGCTTCGTCTTGCGGCAAAGCGGATTCAGGTCACACGGAGCCAAACGGAGCCGAATGAACGAAGATTAGACAAATTTGTGTACAGTAAAATCTCGTTAATTCGACCCTCGTTAATTCGGAATTTCGGTTAATTCGGCCGTGGCGTCTGGTCCCGTCCAAAATGTGCATTGTTCTATGATTGAAAACTCTCATTAATTCGGACAGATTCGACCGCGCTTCGGTTAATTCGAACTCCCGACCGAGGTCGGGTAGGTCGGGTCACGACGGGGAAGCAGCGGCGGATTCCGCCGCGGCCGCGCTTCGGGTCCGAAATTGACGGCGCACCTAAACTTCCGAGATCGGATCGTGGCCTCCGAGATTTAAAACGAAGTAGGAATGAGCTCTGCATCTCAGAGGCACAAAAAAAAAAAGGATGGCGCTGGTTTTCAACCAAATGAAAGGCACATCGCTACTGTCATCGGCAACTGGCAAAGATGGAGGCAATTGGAAAATGGGATCGCCACGGAAGCGGCGTGGCCGCTCACTGTCTCCGAAAAAGTGGGGGGCGTGCGATCGTTTTACGCCCTGATCACGTGACGCGTTTCGCGTCGTGAGTCGTAGGTGTTCTCTGTTGCTGCTTCGTCTGCTCCGCGCGACGACAGCTGCGCGTTCAGTTTCGCAGCTCCGCTCGCGAGCCGGCACACGCGGCCGACTCGTGAACTTGCGGCGCTGCTGTTCCATTTTGCTTCACTTGCCATGGCCACCGGGATTGGCTACGGCAACACAGCATTGCTCCCATTGGGCGCGTTGCCGATGCTCATCGCGGAGGCGACGCACCTGCCGCCGCGAGCTCGGACGCGCGCGGAGTAGGCGCTTGCGACGCGTTGCGCGTTTCTCACGACGCGCGAGGCATGAAGCAAGATGGCACAGCAGCGCCGCTAGTTCTTGCGTCGGCCGTCGCGTCCACTTAGGAAAGCAAGGGTCTATGGGGAGCTGCGAAACTTTAAACGTTGGGCCAGTTGGCTGTCTTAGAGGGCATTTGCATGGTTTCCTTGGACAGTGTGCGCGGACTAAGTCACCTGCACGAACTCCGCAAAATTGTGACTTCCTCGCACATTGTCTCCGCGAAGCAAACTGCGATCACTGACTTTTTTAAGAAATAAAAGTCTGATGGTGTAGGAAACATTTTTCAAGTGTTTTGAACGTACTCGCGATAATTGGTACCCTCAGTTAATTCGGACATTTTCTCCGGTCCCGTAAAGTCCGAATTAACGGGGTTTTACTGTACTACCCATCATTGCCATGCTGGGTGAAGCGCCGTGCGTTGCAGCTCTGATAGACACCAGCGCCAGAGTTCCCTCTAGTGTTCATTTTAAAACAGCGCAGCAAGACGAGGACATAAGAAACGAAGAAACAACGGGACGGGCCCGTCCCGTTGTTTCTTCGTTTCTTATGTCCTCGCCTTGCTGCGCTGTTTTCAAATGATGTCAGACCAACTTGCCCAATTATATGTTCTCTTAAACTATATTCCCTCTAGTGTGTTTGTAGGAAAACTCTATGCTGCAGATGAGGCAAGCGAGGATGAGGGGAATCGCTAATATGAGGTCACGTAATGCGCTGTCTGCCCCTCCAAGTCCAAATTCGGTCAGTCATCTGAAGTCGCCATAATTGACGCTTCGGTGAATACCTCTTCCGTACGCTCAGGCAGATGCAAATTTTGTTGGTAAGTTGAAGTTACAGTCTCTGTGTTCTCTCCCAACAGCGTCTGCAAGCTCCCACGTCACCTACCTGGCTCCGCCAAATCCTCCTCCTCCCCCGCCCCTGAATGCGGGCCCTGGCCTGAACCTGGGGTTGGGACAGCCGAGCTCACCGTACCAGGCATTCTCCACCATGCCATCTGCACACTTCGAGATTGCGCCTCCCTCCTCGGCTGCCGTGTTTGCCCGCATGAACCCGTCTCACTCTAGGCTCTGGCATGTAAGGACACAGTTTTGGTATCATCTAGTGGGTCACATCGACCATTGAATACCTGAGATCTCATTACCTTGTTCATTCAGAGCACGTGCGTCTGTCAACCCCTTCGAGCAGTGTCCCAGGCAACACCAAACTTACTTTTAGGATGTTGTAGTGGCTCAACACATGCTCCACAAAAAGACTCTATGAGGCTAAGCGTCGAAGAAGCAGGCTGTTACATATTATTGTGTTTACTCTGTTGTAAGACAAGGCGCTTGTCAGTTTGTAAATGAGAAAGTAAAAATTACACTGTGAACGTACTTTAAAAAAAAGAGCAAGTAAAAAGGTTGCCTTTTGTCCCACACCGACAATCATCTATGTTGTGTGCCTTTCCCTGCAATATCGTCATGCGTCCAGCACTTCCAGGTGACGAGCGGCATGCACATCAGCGTGACATAGCATTCTTGATGGAAAGGTGGCAAGTGCCGAGATTTCAAGAAAGGACGATGGTGATTAATCCTGTGGGCAAAAATGCACCCTTTTTACTTGGATCTTTTCTTGGAAGTAACATTACATTTATCTCTGAAATAACACAGCTTAAAGAATGTGACCAATTTGAACAGCAAGGTTGCTTCACTCGTTCTCGTCGGGGGTCAAGCTCATTGGATGTGGAAAGCTTCTTAAAGGGCCCCTCACAAGGCCACAAAACAAATTTTAGTGATGCACTGGAAGTTGTTACGTGCCCAATAGAGAACATTCCTCCACAAGAATTTTTCAAATGAATTCATTACAAGCAGAGATACAAATATTTTGAAGCGGTATGCAACCGTGATGTGGGGAGGCGAGCTTCGTGCCCTTGCCAGTCGTTCTGTCTAGCCTTTGCAATCCGTAATCCTCCTCTAAATTCTCCCTCACCGGAGGATGACGTGACACTTACGCAGCGTAGAATCGCGCCAGGCGTCAGAAGATGTGAATAGTGGGCCCTTTGCTGATTCACAAAAGGAATACATAATTGTGGCATAGTGGGCACGTGCTCAGACACATGTGACGCAAGTAGTCTTGCCCTTTAGGTGGCATCGCACCATGACAGCTCTCTGAATCAAGGTGGACCAGTGGTTCCAATAGAGGAGTGAGCGTTTGCACTGACGTAGGGGGGGGGGGGAAGAAAAAAAAAGAGGAGGCATTGTTTGAGCACATTTTTAGGCAATGAAAGTGTTCAACAACAGAGCAGCTGAACACACAAGTCAATAACTGATGATGGAGAGTTGCTCATGTTCATACTCTCTCTTGCCAACTTATTATGCGCTATGAAGTTGCATATAATTGCAATTCAATTTAAAATCAGTGTTGACATTGCTATTTAATATTTTAAGTATCTTTTGGATACTATCGGCTCTACTGTGTTTGCGAGCGTGCATTGAGATGGTTGTCACTCTGATAATAAAGGGCTAAATAGAATTAAGTCTAATAAAATTTTGAGTTGGCTAAATATATGCCGAGTCTGTAACCAATTGTTTTCTTGTCATTGTCAGTTATATCGTTTAAGACTCGTTCAATAATGTCTTTTGAAGTCTATATTGAAGTAGTTTCACTGTGTGTTTATGTTGTCATAATGGGTAAAAGAAATCTGCATTCAAAGGAGTACTGACATAAACATTTCGTGTCTTGTCTTTTCAGTTGCAATAAGTAGGTACTTGCCCACTTATCATGGCTAGAAGCCTTGTTTGCGCGAGCGTGTGATGGTAAATTTGGAGACGTTGTTACAGTGCCCAGTCACAGCTTTGATATCACTGAGTGCAGAGAGAGGCGGGACCATAGTGTTTGTTTTGTATGCATAGCTGACAATGTGAGCACGGAAAACAGCAACGCATGCGGCATCACGTGCACCTGAGCACCACGTTGACAACTGCAGCATAGAGCACATGGAGGATGCGTGCCAACCAGTACAAACTTGTGATGTATGTGGTTGTTAGTTGTGTTCATTAAAACCGAGTTCTTGTTGGTGGTGCGAGGTGCTCAGTTTCATGCTCGTTTGTGCAGCGTACACTTCGAAATTGATTTTATACATGTCCTAGGCTGTATTGGCCATTGATATTTTGTGGATTAGGTGTGGGTGTCCACACATAGAAACCTCACCAATTATCTCACCTTCAAAATTTTGTCCCAGTACTCCTTTCAAGCATAGTTTCTGTTTGTTTCTGCATGCTAGTGTTCAACCGTTGCCTGTCCATCTTGTGTTCTCCTCTTCAGAGTCAGCAGAGAATGCAAGAGATGCAGAGGCGGTGCATGTACCAGCACTCCCTGTACATGCAAAGGTAAGGGCCACATTCTTGCATATTTGCCTGCTTACGGGAATGATTCAAACTGGGATGTGCAAGAGCGTTATACTACCAGTGCCATGCTCTTGACTTATGGTACATGCGGCCAGGCGTCGCTGTGCTCTGACTCAAATTGCAACAATGCGGAGCCCGCTCTTGATCAGAGCCGGAGAACGCGTGTCCAAGTTGAACGTGCAGCCGCTCACCATAGCAATCGCAGGCTGGAAGAGGATACGTCTTCTGTTGCAAACATACGAGGTGTGATTCACGTGATCAGACTTTCGTTGCACTCTGAGGTCAAAGTGAGAGCACCTTAGAGCACTCGGAGGGTGAGCTTGGTGCTCTGAAAAAACCAGCCGAACGTACTCGAAGTGCTCGATTTCGACCCGCTGAACGTGACGTTTGTTGTCAGAGCACTCTGGAGTGCTCGAAAACGACCAGTCAAATGCACCATTAATTGTGACTTTGTGGTGTTACAATGTCACCGCTTAGTGCTGTGAAGTATTGCGTATTGCTTTCTTGCTGTTTCAGCTTAAGAGTTTTTCATGCTCCAGGATCTTAGAATGTTCTACGAGCCTTGGGATGCTGATCAGACAGATAGAACCGACAATAAAGCCAAACAAGCACAAGAAAAATTTCGTTTTTATAGTTTCTATTCGTTGATGTTGAACCTTGTTATTTTGAATTCCTAACGGACCAGGAATTTGTTCAAGTATAATATAGATTGAACTAAAAAGAAAGCATTTGAATATAGTATTCAGTATGGACAGGCGCAGCCTGTGCAGTTCTTGGGGACAGTGGAGGGAAGGGTTATCTCAAGCTGGGGCATTTTTGTTTTGGCTGAGGTGCAGGGGGAGGGTTGGGGATTTTGAAGTTAAGTGAGTGCCAAGCGGGCAGGCATGTGCGCATGCAGTGAAAATGGTGGGATGTTGGAGAAGGGAGCTATCTTCTACAGTCATGAGAGAGCACAGCTCGCATGGAAAAGAGTAGGCGAATAAAGGAATACAGTTGAACCCCTCTGTAAGAGACACTCATGTAAAAGACAAATGGGTATGAGAGACACCAGTATGCCTGCATCAAAATAGAGATTGATGAAAACGTGGTATCCTGCTTATAGTATGAGACGTCATGTGAGGGACAAGAACTACTTCCTAGAGTGTGTGTCTTATAAAGGGGTTCAACTGTAGAAGTGTGAGTAGATTCGAAGCAACATGCAGAGCACGCCTCTTGACAATACACCTTGACAGGTGTGTACTTTTTTTTTTTATGCCAGATCTGGGCTAGACCTGTAGATCACCCGTTTCAAACGGAAAAGCCGCGAACATCATAATCATCACGCACACACTTGACGTCGTCCTCTGTTCTTGCAGGCAGCAAGAGGCATTGGCCCTGCAGCGCATGATGGAAGCCCAGCGGGCAGCTGCGGGGCTGGCGGCAGGTGCTGCCGCCGCTGTCGCTGCAGCTGCGGCAGCTGCCGCCGTACCTCCTCCCCCTCCCATGGGACTGACTTCACCACCGGCAATGGACGGGATCTTCGTGTGCGCGGAACGGGGGGCCTCCGGTCCCCTCTTGGCACAGGGCATGAGGGACGCAGCGGCGGCACCCCCGGCTGGCCTCGAGGCCAGTGGCCGGGGAATGGGTTCCTCTTCGTCCATGGAGAACGGTGGCGGATGCCAAGCGGCTGCAGCGACCCCACCCCCGGTCCAGGTGGCTAGAGAGGCGGTTGTGCTGGACCCCAATGTTCAGGCCGAAGTGGTCATCGCATCACCCACTGGGTGCGTTGCAATCCGTTATCGACTTCTAAGGGGGGTAGAACCGTAGAGTTAATATAACAGACTCTAGAGGAAAAGCTGGGTCGATAAGGCTATAACCACACGAGCAGTGACATGTTGATACATTCTCATTGTTGCGATTACAATAATTTACAGAAGCGCTAAATATAGAGCAAAGAAAGTAACAGCGCAAGAGGAACAAGGACGACGAAGAAACGAAGACCACGGGACAAGCGCTGACTGCCAAGTGATGTTTATTAAATGAAAACCAGCCTATTTATACATTCTCAGAAGAACATGCGCACATCAAACACTCGCAATCACGATTACAATCTTCCTTTCAGGAAGTCTATTTCGTTCTGCGATAGTACAAGTGAGGGCGAACTAACGCAATTGTCACCTTCGTGACTGATTCAAAACACCTCTAAAATTTCTTTCTTTCTTTCTTAGCCGTTCCTTTACCTTTACATTTTGTTTTTGCAAACATGGGAACACATGTGCACTTCTTGCAATGGTCAATTAAATGGCTACCATATCCATTTTTTACGTCATTGCCGTGTTGGTAGCCATTTAGTTGACCATTGCAAGAAGTGCGCATGTGTTCCCATGTTTGCAAAAACAAAATTTATAGGTATGAACGGTGGTGTAGAATTCAAGCACAAAACCAATCGTATTAGATAAGGTTGTTTCATCTAAGCAGCGATTCTGTTTTAAGAGCTTCCCATTTACTGAGAGTCTGTGTTATTTGTCGAACTGCAACGGGCAGAGTTGACTCCCTGTCGTCATTCCCTTCCATTTCAGTGCTGGGGAGGCAAGTGGGGGCCACGCCCACCTGCACCACCACATCCACCAGCACCACTACCACCACCCGCCAACGCCTCCGCAGTTGCACTCCTTCACGCCCCTGACGTTGACCATGCCCCATAATGTGGTAAGTCGTAACGCTATGGCTAACTTGCCACATGTTATGCTTAGCGTTAATTGTATACAGTGACAGCTCATTAATTCGAACTCAGTTAATTTTAACTTGCACTTAATTTTAACTGTCACCCTGGTCCTGGCACAGCCCTGTTATTTCCCATGGGGGGAATCTCTCGATAATTCGAACACTTCGGTATCCACAATGGTTAATTTGAACTGGGAGCCCCTGGTTTTCATCTCTCCTCGTAGAAGTCGGCTTAGAGTGATCACAGTGTGTTTGAAAACCAAATTTACTAGAGATGCAAGCAACAAAACAGCAGTATTTCTCAGCACGTGAGAATTCGGATGCTGTGCAGGAGCTCTTAAGCGAGCTGCAAACGATGCTCATGGCGTTGCGACTGAAGAAATGCAAGCACATATGAATTACTGAGTACTTTTAATTTTGATTGCGTTAACTCTGCTGTGGAAATAAATGTGTTTTGGAGCATACATAGCATCACTTATTTCGACAGTAAGGTTGACTCTTCGTATAAATGCATGTCGGTGCTTGTTTCTGGTGTATCACTGACAGATCAATTAATTGTGTTCACTGTAAGTGCTCCATGAACTTAATTTGCGAAATCGCCTGCCACAAACGTGTAGCCAACTTCAGTTGTGAGTGTAAGCGCTGTCCTGTCTGCTTCTTCTTGTCTGTGTTTTTTCGGTGCGCTTCCACCAAATTTTCAAGCGTGAAAGTTAACTTAGTAAGCACCTGTATTTGCCATTACTTGTTCTGTGTTTCGTTCTTTGCTTTACACAATTCTACAAGTCCCCAACTAGTATACCGAGTCACTATTAGCACTATTTTATAAGTAGTCGACCTATTCTGAGAAACTGCAAACATGCTAACTACTATAGGCTGTCAAGTCATAGCACTAGTTACATTGCATTAAGCATTTCCAACCCAATACGATCTTCAACATTATCATTTTCCTTTTCTTTTTTTCACATTGACAGGGGTGCAACAGCTGCGCCAATTGCGCCAAATTGATACAATTCCCCGTTTTTGCGCCGAGCTGCGCCAAAACCATGAAATTGGCGGAAATTGCGCCACGCTGCGCCAAAATGCCCGACCAGCCTCGACATTTTCTCAGTTGCGCCAATTTCAGCGAGAAATGGAGGCCACGTTGGCCACCTACAGTTCGCGTCATCAATCAATCCACGCGCGCAGACCCTAACCCTAAACCACGGTGTGCTGGAAGTGTATGCCGCGTTTTCCGCGCGAACGAACTCTACGTGCTGCGAACACCGGCGTTGCCGGCGACCACGTTGGTTGCCATAGCAACAGCCCATAAAACATTTATCTCTCGAAGTTGCGTCGTCCCGGCAATAGGTGTCCGGTGCCGTCGCCGGGCCAACGGGCACGCGCCGTTGTTACTTTATCCGGTCAAACATGCCTTGCAAGCGAGCCGAGAAGTTGTACCCTAAACCTAACCCCATCGTGAAAGAAAAATAGAGTGGGCTGGGGTGTCTGTAGCGGCGTTCGAAAATTTCCTGGCCGTTGTTCTAACCTGTGCAAAACGCTGCTTAAGCCACCTTCGCCGCAGTACACCGGTGCCATGCGGGAAAGCGTAATAAGATTTGGAAGGGGCTGTTAGCACTAGTCACGGGACAGCCCATTTTGTTCAGTTACTCACGCGTGTACACGCTGCATACTTGTGGGTACTAGTATGGTCGCTGATGCCTAAAAAGGTTACTGGCATTCATTTGGAGCAGTATATGACATTTCTGCAGCCTTAAAAAAAACTAAGGAAACTGTGCGCCAATTTTTTTTTTGCCACCCATACTCCTCAGTTTTACGAATCCCCCGAATTTCAAGGTCGCCAGCTTGGCAAATCCACATTTGAATTCTCAGGGTCTGTCAAAGGATTCCACAGGTGTGACAAATGCTAATGTGGACTCTGTCATTGTTTGTTCAGTGGGGTGGTTCAAAATACTACTTTTATTGAAATGGCAGTGCTCATGATCACTCTGCACGATTTAGGTGATTTTGAATGGTTTGTACATCTATTTTTTTTAAAATGTAAGCCTTTTTTATACTGCTCCAAGTTTGGTCTTTTGTGATAAAAAAATGTTTTTTTTTCCTCGTAACCTGCTCCAAATTTGGATTTTAGTGCTCCAAAAGTAACATTTTGCTGCTCCAAAAATTGCTCCAAATTCTGTTTCGGCTGTTGCACCCCTGCATTGATAACCAGTGTCTTAGCACTTGTGTATTACTACTGGGTTTCTGGAGACACATATGTGAGCTGCCGGATCGTTGGGGCCATCCATTGGCATAGGCCTGAGCCAGGCTAATATAGAGCTGTTAAAACAGTATTTAAGTCCATTCCACCTCAGTGCCGGTGTAAATTTTCGAAAGAGCCGTAAATATGAATGCGTTGCCGTTTTTTTTTTTTTTTTTAGCTTTTAATGGTAAGAATGCTCGTTGAGGATGAAAAGCACGTCTAAAAATGTGGCCAGACAAACCTTGGCATGTCGATACTAATATCAGATAACTTGGTACCCGTAAAAGCCGCTGTATATACGTACAGTCAAACCTGCTTATATCGAACACACATGTAACGAATTATTGTACACATTGAACAGCTGTAAAGTGTCATTGAATATGTTTTCTATATATAAAATGTTTTGCATATCAAATTACCTATATATAGAACTTCATTGTGATCCCCTTTGGATTCAATACAGTAAAACCTCGTTAATTCAAAGTCACTGGGACTGTAAAAAAATCTTCGAATTAAGCGAGTTTTTTAATTAACGAAACATACGAAAAGTGGGATGCAAGGAACTTAATTACTGAACAGAGGTGGTCGTTTGCTGTGCCTGCTAGTTAGCGGACTCCAAGGGTTATGTTATCCAGCAATACCCAGTCCCAATTTTGCCACAAACCCGAAAAAATGAGGTTTTGCTGTGTATCCGGCTTTGGCTACTGGACCACTAAGTTTCCCTATCATGTGCATAAGTTAGGCTGCAGAGGTCTCGTGTTGTGAAAACTGTTAACAATCTTGGTTTCAAGCAAAGTGAATGTTTTTTTTTTTTCTTCCTTCTGTGCGCAGCAGCAGAGGTTCTCGGACCTGTATGCCATTTCAGCGCTCTCCGATATTCCTCAGTACGTCTCACTGCCCCCCCCCCACTACATGCCCCTGCTGTCGAGGCACGTTCAAGTGAGTGTGCGTGGTATCTTCAATTTTGTCACATGAAATAAAGTTCACGACTCGGCTTGGCACGAGTCATGCACCAGCGGAAGAGCCGACATAGATCTTTTGGGCTTTAGCACATTGTGATGTTGTGTTAATGTTTCATCACAGCCTAGAAAATAAGGAAATGATTTTTTTTTTCAATCTGTTTCTGTTGGGGAAGTGTTTTGGAAGGGATTGTGGATGTTTACAAGAAGCTAATGCCAGATATGTGAGACATTAGTGCAGTGGAAGATGGAGGAGACTTTTTATTTTTTTCACATTTTGCAATGCTAGTGGTTTATTGAAGTCAAAAGCTGTTCTGGACTAGCTGAAGAATTGGATAAATACCCAACAAAAGCAACTGGACCTGACGTCTTTGCCACAAGTGAGCGCTTTTTCTACAAGTTCACTGTTGCAGAAGTGCTCGAATATTCGCACAAGCCTAGTTATCAATGTTCGTGGTGCTTCATGCTCCAGTGCTTCTTGTTCTTGCAGGAAACCATGAGGTTGTTTGAGCACCGTCGCATGGTCGTGAATCGTGGAGCTTCGCAAAACACCATTGAGCGAAACACATTTCCTCACAAATACAAAAAGGTCAGTGCTTTTTTTTTTTTTTTGTCTACCTATGTGTTTAGTATTTCCGTCACTTCTGCAAAAAAGTCCTTGGTCTTGGTTGGAGGGCATCTACATTTACCAGGTCTTGTTGATGTGTTTGCATTAGGTGGGGGGGAAATAAAAAAAAAAGTGTAAAAGTTTTGTTCAAAGCCAGCTGTGCGAAGACGGCCATATTTAGTCTCCTAATATCAGCACTGGCTAATGTTGGCTGTTCAGGTAATTGAATATAATTGGAGGTAACTAACAGCAGTTATAAATTTCTCTTGCATATACTGCTTAACTGACACAGCTTATTATTTGGTCATTTTCATTAAAGCTTCTGCACTGACGAGTGGTTGTTTGGTGTGATCAGAATGTAATTCAGGGGGGGGGGGGGGGCAAGGTTTTTCAAAGAAATCTTAATACAGTGAACTCCCGTTAAGACGAAATCTGTTAAGACGAATTCTTGCTTAAGCCGAACAACACGGGAATGTTTGTTTGGTTTCCCATAGACTCGGCGCAAAAAAAAATCTGCTTAAGACGAACCGCGTAACAGGCCTCTTCTGTTAAGACGAACTCTCGCAGTGACCGACAACGACGGCGATTCTGCACAATGAACATTGTAGTCTTGGTGGGGCATCCAGGTGAATGAGAGAAAGAAAAAAAGAACGCTTCCTGGCACAAAGACAAAGCAAATCGCAACGTGGAGGGAGGGTGCAAGATAAGCGGAAAAGAAAGGTCAGCGCATAAGGCCGGTATCTCCCTCACCCCCAGCGTGTAGGTGGAGAAAGGGCCGGCTTTATTAGCATTGAAAGCAACAAAAAGAGTTCAGGGGTTTCCCATAGACCTAATGCAACAAAAAAAAAAAAAAAAGGAGGGTCCTAGTAGTTAGGCTTAACAGGCCTAACTACTGGGACCCTCAAGCCATTGCATCCTTTTGTATTCTCCCCCACGTTCTTCAGTTCCCCAACAGGAGTAAAATGGAGAACAGAACAGCACAAGAGCTTGGCTAGAGGGGCAAATGTGAGGGGAGTGGGGTGAAAAAAAAAAAAAACCCTCATGAAAGTGAAAACAAGAACAAAAATTGTCTGTGCGTTATAATCGCATCTGAAACCAAAACCACGTTTGCGGCGCTAGCACTGCCGTCACACAATGGCGGCAGAGCACATGATCAGTTCGCGCTGTTTCGCATAGGGCCTGTGCACATCGTATCTGTTCCCAGCGAAGTGCAAATTGTGAAGCGCCATTTTCATTATGAAAGCGCACGACTAAGGATGTTCATTTTGAACACTAAATATAGCTGCGTCGTGTCATTTCTGTGTGCCCGAGGCTTGTGACCATTAGTAGCCCAAACGGAGACCTTTAGCTGCACGTCGATCAGGAAAAGTTACCGCGGGCTGAAAATGGGAAAATATTCGATCCCTGAAGAAAACCTTGCAGACTTTCTTAAGCAACTCGGCATATATTGGCTTTGTCAAGGTAACAACATGCAATGGAAGCATATCAAAAAGTGATATCAAAGCCAGTAAAACAGGCTTACGGAAGGTGAACTGCCAGAAGAATAAATTTTCCATTCTTTAAAGGAAAATTAATCTTTGTCTCTCCCTTTTTTTTCTTTTCTAATCGTCAAAATAGGGTCATGCTACAGTTTTGTTGTTAAATGTGGTAGCAATTTATTCATGAGCACATTCATTATGAACTCGCGAAATCGGGTGCTCGTTAGATTCGTGTAAATGCTCTACTTGAGTGCATATTTTAAGGTGAGCCAAACCAATGCTTTTTCTTGTTCCTTTCCACCCCATTGCAAGTATACTCCATTTAGCGTTTCCAAGTAACATATTTGGATGCACTTGGCACGTTAGCATTTCTTTTTTGGGGGGCACTTCTGATAAGCCGAACTCCTGATAAGACGAACAAATGACCATGGTCCCTTCAAGTTCGTCTTAAAGGGAGTATTAGTAAAAAAAATTGTTGTTGACTCGTCGCTGAATTGATATTTTGAACCCCAATTATTAAAAAGTGCTCAATTATTCTAAGAGCTTGTTAATTTGACCTTTATAAATCCTTAAAATTTTAGAATTTGGACTTGTCCTTCTGGTCCCACCAAATGTATGCTTTATTGAAGGGCAGAAAACACTCATTAATTTGTGTGCATTCAGCTGCACCTTGGTAAGTGCAAAACAGACATGAGCATCTTACTGAATTGAAGTCTGTGTTATCATAGCCATCATCATGAACAATCAAAGTAAGGGTGTAGATTGGGCTAGTTCGTAATCTATTTTCGACAGACAGCGAGGAACGAACAAACAATTGAGGAATGAATTGAATGAAGTAACGCTTATTCTGTACTTGTGCTTTTATAGCCTTTAGTCTTCCATTTTGTTGTGTATGACACTATGTCAGCCGCATGCTTTCAGAACATCGTGGCCACAGTCCACGGTTGTGTTGATAGTGACCGTGGTATTGTCCCTAGTGGTTGCATTAAACATATGTCATCGTCCTTAAAGGGGCCTTGCAACACTTTTCCAAGTAGCCATGGAATGGATTCACTAAAGGAGCTTATCGCCTCACGAATTCACCGTCGTAAAAATTTTTAGAATCCGTCCAGTACGAGCGGAGTTACAAAGATTTGTCGCACAGTGCAATTGCATTCTCTCTTCTCTCGTCCCGACGAAAGCGCTGGAAGCTAAGCAGGGAAGGATGGCACGGGGCACCACTTCCAACTGTACAAGTTGGAAGTGGTGCTGTTGCACTAGCTTCTTTATTGGTGCAGTAATGAGGTGAGGTGTGGTGAACAGCTGAAATGTTATTGAGGCACCTAGCGTGCACTTTTAATGAACTACCGCTTAGAATTTTGCACTGTCCTGTTTACTGTAGTAGTTTTATTAGGTAGTTTTATTATGACTCATTGCTCATAGGCTGCATATACGTTGTGTTCCCCGATTCCCCATAACTGATACCTCTGATTGCTAGTCCAGAAAAGATGGAATTGCATCCAAGATGGACTCATGAGAAGTGTCTGCTTCCATCGAAGATGGCGTCGGGAGCATAATAATACAAAGTTCAGCTTCAAGAATGCTCATAACATTTCAGGTCAGATAAAAAAGGAAAAGCGTTCTAAAAGATGCTACCGACTTTGAATATGTATGATTTATTCTTGACGTTACACGCCTTGATGCAGCAAAGCTAGCTCATAGAACACACGCACTGGTGAGCTGTTTCTGCAGCTGATGTTGTTTAACCTTTCCATCTGACAGCCTGACACTAACACTGAAGCGCATTCGCTCAATGTTATGGTAAGTTTGCCCATGTGGCAGGGTTATAAGAATATTTTCTTATAAAGCATGGTAAGTATGTTTGTTTAATCTTCTGTGCTATTGTACTAAGGGGATGTAAGAATGGGGAAGAGGAGGCTGTTAAAGATACTGTCACACTGTGGTGACAGCGAATTGAGCACTGCCAAATGTGTGGCTAAGAGTTTTCTGACTCATTTTGCGACAGATTTCCCAGAAGAGCAAGCAACCAACGTTAGTGACGCTCCTCGCTTGAAAGCTAACACATCGGAGTACTTCAAGTGTCAGAAACAAGTGATTTTACAGTATAATGAACACACTCATCAAATCTTAGCTTGGTCAGACTTTGACTCTAGTTAGTTCCCTATTTATACATGTTTAAGTGTAGATTTCAACTACCACTCTGAAATCTGGTGCCACTTTTGCTATTCCCTAATTGAGAATGTGGATCACTTGCTTCATATGTGCAATTTGGCCAGACAAAGGTTTTCTGTCGAATTTCTGTTCACCTATTTTAGATACAGTGAAGGTGTATTTCACTGAGTGATAGCATGATGAAAAGTGACGATTTGACAAAAGGTGGTCACCAGAAATAAACCAGAGTGAACGTTCGCAAGCAGCACTGAATAGTGGCTGCCAAGTTTGTTTTGCTGACCTGATGCAAAATTCAGCACAGATAAGCTACTTTTCGTGCAGGCACCTTTTCCCGTTGTATCGCTTGTATTTCAGCCTAGCTGTCCGCCTTGTGATAACAAATGTGACATTTCTCTTCAGATTCCGCGAAGTGGTGGCGACAGTGAGGACAACGTGGAGAAGTGCACCATTTGTCTCAGTGAGTTTGAGGACAACGAAGAAGTCAGGTAATGCCCTCCTCTTGCAGAGCTGGTGCTCTAAGCTTCAACTTGAGGTGACGTGTTGCGTATATCCATGATGTACATGTAAACTAACGGAAGATTATTGGTGGCCTTGTCCAGTAAAAGGAATAAGTGCAATGCCACAGCAAATATCGCCTAAAGTACCGTCTACAAAGTGTGTTTATTTTGCCACAGTGCTGATTTCGGCTCTTTCGCATGACCGTTTGCTAGCGTGCTGTTGTGACCGCAAGGAACATTTTGAAACTATTGCGAGGTCCTGAACACAGCTATTGGCGTAGATAGCAGTGACACACGTATTGGCTTTCTGCTATACTTGCGCACACGTCTGATCTGCTGCTTAGTGAAAACTGACACTATTTCAGTATTGAAATGCGCTATTGCCACATCGAGCCGATTGTTCCTTGCTGGTTGCATGCAGCGCGTTGCTTATACAGCTCAAGCCGTGATTGCCATGGGCCGCTCACTGTACCGTACGCACGTGTTTTCCATGGGAGTGTTTGTACCACTCCGCTCCAGACCTTGCATTGGTGGGGTGAGCAGCTTGTTGTGTCAACACTGTGACAAGCATCCTGCAAGCGACACGCACTCCGCATCTACGTGATGCTCTAGCTGCCATCCTACGCGAGAAGGCGGCAGTGGACAGAGGCGCGGTAATATGCGTCACCGTTTAATAAAACTGTGCAGCGTGCTGAGGGACCAATCTTGTTAGAAGCACTTGTTCCATTTAAGCAGCAGTTCCCTTTAATACACTAGACTGAGAGTCTAGTGTAGTATTTCAATTTAACAAACTTTTTAACAAAAAGTGAATTGCCTAGCTATTGACTTTATTATTTCCCTTAACTCTGGTACGAATGTTGGTTGTGCTTTCCCCCTTAAGCTATGGGGGCCTGTGAGGTAATTTATATTAAACAGGTAATTAACAAACCACTTTTGTATGTGTTGCAGGCGACTGCCGTGCATGCACCTGTTCCACATTGTGTGCGTGGACCAGTGGCTGACGACCAACAAGCGCTGCCCAATCTGCCGCGTGGACATCGAGGAACACCTCAAGGACTTCGGCACCTCCTCGTCATGATGCTGTGTCCAGTACAGAGCTGCAGGCGCTGCAGCCACCACACTCATCTCAGTGGCCTTTCCTTCCGTGTGTCCGGCTGTGTGTTTTGCATCTCAAAGAATGATGTTTTGTTTTGTTTGTTGACGCCTTTCGACTTTTTTTTTTTTTTTTGTCACTCATACCCCGGTACCGTGTCGGAACTACCGTGTAGTAGTGACTCTACTGACAATGCTAGTCTGTTCTTCCAGTAAAACGAGTTGCTAGGCCAGGTGGTGCGTCAATAATTACTAGAATTGCGGCACAGCGAAAGGTGGAAGGGCGGTGCACCTGTGCTTGGTGCCCTCGTCTTTCGTTTCTTGCTGTGCCACCATTCTATGCTCTTCCATGAGGGACCTTTATTCTCTCTTTAGTCTTAAGGAAGAAAGCCTCTGGGCGGGCTTTGTTTGGCCGAGGAGCAAAAGCTAATGGACAGGGCACGCTTGTTTTTGTTTTGTTGGTGCCATTTTTCCTGGTGTACGAAATGCTGCGTAAATTAAAACACCCCGCACGTGCAGCACTGTTTTGGCAAAATCGTTGGCTCATCTGCTGTCACCTTTTCACTTGGCAATTGGATTTCAGAACAGCTGGTTACTCGTTCCTACTTCTAGATTAGTGCTTTTAGCGAACATTAACCGACAAATGCTAGCAGTATCAGTGCTAGGATGCAAAATGTGAATATGTATGATGTGTGAAAATAGCTTGTGTGGAATACCTTAATGAAAGGTATTCCGTATTTGATCCAATTTTGGCAGTGCTTGATTTTGTCTCGAAGAACAACTTGTTGGGACCCAGCAAGCATCATTCTAAACTGTGTGTGCCGCAAAAAATTCCACTCTTGGGCGAAGTCACAACGTGAGTCAGGAATTTAGCTAAAAGAGTGGTTTAACTCCGGTGTTCTTATTTAAGCAGTGCCACGTACATCTAGGAATTTGATTGCTAAGTTTGTGTGGCTGTGAGTAGGGGCATGGTCTCTCCATTCCTATTATTCTCATTGTGTGCAACTTTTCACTTGCACGTTCGCTACACGCTTCATTGCGTGGTTTTTCCGAATAACTGGAAAGTCTATAGCTAGGGGACAGCCGTTCAGTTTGGTGGGACATGCTGTGAAACGCTTTTAAAGAAAAGCTGCTGACCGCCAAACAGATTTCTGTAAGCTTTGTGTTACAGGCATAGTAATTGTGCTGGCATGATCTTTTTTTTGTGTGAGCATTGTACCTCTGTTTCGTTTGTGTGCTTCGTGCGAGCCGAAGTCGTGCCTGTAAACTAGGCTTAACTTCCAATGTGTGGGCACACGGGTTGATTGCAGCAGCCAATGTCGGTTCTTCAGAGCTGGAATGTATGGCTCCCTGCTATTTCTTCCCTTTGTAATGTTTATTTTACGCACAAAAAAAAAAAAAAGAAATCCTGCTGATGGCAGGAAAAGTGTACTTTCCACAGACCTAGGCAAGACGGGTTGGGAGGCCGGGATTTAGCTGTTAACTATGGATAATTTGCAACGCGTGAATCTGCTGAATGCTGCAGGATTCATACAGTCATCCAAAGACGTTTTCTTTTTCGTGACATTGTTTAGGAGTGACATACTATATTCCAAACCTTTGCTTTCATCGCTCTTATGTTGCTACTCCGTGTTTGTTCGTGTGTGGGGTTTAATGAAACTGTTTCGCACGATTTCAAGAAGCCACCTTCGTTTGTGACCAGTGGATGGCTATCTTCCACAGTTTTTCTTGCTATTCGACTTTAGTCTTAATAACAACGCACCCCTTCTATCAATTTTGCCTTTCGTTCTGTCTGGCGAATTTCGTTAGGCCTTATGTAAACCATGTGTACAGGAGTGTTTGTGCTACTCGGCTGTTTTCTTAGTCGTCCGGTTAGGTTTTCGTGCGTATAGTCAAAAGAAAAGTTGAAAATGCTTGTCATATGTCTTGGTTGATTGCTCAAAAATTGTTTTTTGTGTGAGGCATTCTGCTTGTCTAATTGGGTGCAGCTCCAAGGGCTCTGTAGTTGCCGAATTTGTTTTTGTAACCCAGAAAGTGCTGTTTGTTGTGAGTGGCTGTGTTGTTTAACAGAATTGCCTGATCTTTTGAAAACCTGGAATAACTTTTATATTGCAAATTTTGACCATTTAAGTGATAGTCTTTGGGGAGTATATAGTATAACACTTGCATGGCATCTTGCACATTTTTATTACTTGGGATGTATACAAAGGCACAGTAAGTTGTGCTTTGATCTTGAATGCTTGGAATCTGCTTGTGTGGGTGGGTTGTATGGAATTGTTGCAGTGACAGTGCTGAAACAAGAACGGCCAATCTATTCAATGACTCGAGTGATATGTATTTTGTCCTTGGCCAAACCGGTAAACTATTTCATTTTGCCTAACAGTTTTGTTCTCGCACGTTTCCACATTGCACACTTGTGGTCAGGCACTAAGCGTTTGCCAGTCTGGTAGTTGGGTTAGTAATCCACCGGTGCGTGTGCAAATGCAAATCAAAGCACTACTCGTGTAGTATTCCGGTAAATCGACCTGGAAAATCTTCATATTTTCAATTTTACTGCATTATGACACACCACTAAGATCTGTTCATGATGCACAATCAGGTATGCGACTGGGATCAGTAAAGGCAGTTTGAAATGAAACTTGAAGGTAAATTTCGCGTGAGCAGCTTTTAGCTTTACTTATCATTGTTTGTTGTAGGTTTTTGCCACGTACCTTGCAGTACATGGTAATAAGCATTTAGTTTGAGCATTGCCTGTATTAAAGATAAAAATGTGTAAGAAGTAAGATCTGAGCTGGCCTGCAATTCCTTTGAGTATAACTATTGGGCTGATAACTTCATTTACAGTTGTACATTGCTAGAACAGAGTATGAATTATTATATCCCATATTTTTATAACCGTGTGCTCAAAGACATAAAAATATACGGCACATGATCAGATCTATGCAAAAGAAACACAAGCATGATTTCTCCAACAGGCCAGCAAGACTTGTCCTTGCTAATAATGATGCTTCAACTTCAAGCGATAACTACTTGTGCGTTGCTTAACGTGACAATTAAATTGATTAAAGCTTGCGTGAGGGCTCGTTGGAGTTAGGTTGAGGCTAGTTGGTTACAAGTAAAGGGCCAGTAAACAACCCCGAGGTCCAAAAATTGTAATGAAAGAAGTAGGTGCACTTTTGCTATGTGAACATGCTGCGGCAAGAATTTTGCGAATACGTGCTATAAATAAGGAAGTTAGAGGGGTTAGAACATCCGTTTCAGCTGGTTTCAAATTTTAGCGTGATTTGATGGAATGGTTTTAAACACTTTTCTTCCCATATATTTTGCAGTAAGATGTGTGGTGATCTTGCTAGTAGTTTTTTCTATTTAGGGTCATTCAGATCTTTTTATGGTATTCACTGACGGTAATTGTGATGCCAGTGTACTTCCTAAATAGCATGAGTGGCCACTTTCTTGCATTAGGATGCTACCAGCCTGATATTTTTATCACTAATATTTGCATTTTTGTGGCAAACTGGATATTGTCTGGCAATTTTTCTCATCACAAGTTCATTTTCAAACAACCTGTTCAAGCAAGCTTGAAAAAAGGCATTGCTTTTACCAAGGTAGACAAATAAGACATGTTCAATTGCTTTGCATGTTTCTTTTTCTGCTTGTTGGAAAATAGCAAATGTATATGTATATATAAACGCCTTCAATCGGGAGCATCATGCTTTTTATTTGACAATTAGATTCAATATTATGGGCTTAAGTTCTTTTCATGTTGTAGTCTATTTGATTGAAATGTTTTGCTGCCTGTGTGCGCTTAGTTTTTGCAAATCATTTAACAAGTGTGCTAAGTAAAAGAAACATTCTCATGCGATGTTTATTATATATCAATCTGAGCTATTACTGCAGCCGTGAAAGAAGCCAAGTCAATGCACAGTGCAAGTTTGTAGGTTCATATTTGGGTAAACAGTGAGTCTGTAGTGAAATGAACATAGCATGAAACGACCAAGGCTTGGACACGACTGCACAAATGCTTGTGGTGTCGTGTCGGTGTTTTGTGCTTACTTTATTTGATCATGGAAACCTTACCAGCTTTACTGAAAGTCTTTGTTTGATATTCAGATCTCAGATGCAGTGCCATTTGAAGGGATTTCAAGTCTTATTTCTTTTTGGGGCACTTTCTAGCCAATACAGTCTTTATGCAAGATTTTGACACCCGACAGCATTAAGAGCATAGTAAAGAAAGCAGCAGAAAAATATTTGCTGCTTAAGTGCATAGTCGATGCACTTATCAGTTGTGTTTCGCCAATATTGAAGAGCTTCTACTGTTACATTTACTGTACTGTCCCTGTGTTCATTACTTCTGCTAAGTATGTTGTCGTAACTGCCATGCCAGGGATCCAAGCCTTTCCATATCTGTATATGATTAAATTATTAAAAAATCGTCACCAACCCAAGCTGCTAAGCAAGTAGTTGGTGGTCGTTTGCCATTTTAATGAAATATTTAGGAGTAGTAAAGAAAGATTCCTAAAAACTTGGACTCTTGAGCTTCGCCTTCAAGAATAGAATGCGATAACATAGTTGGGCCCCGTTCGCATTGCCTTCTCAATCATTTAACATCCGTGCGCATTACAGTGGCCGTTTCAAACTATCCTAGAATGCTTACTGCGTGTGGAGTTGCGAAGTGCCCACTACGCCATAATTTTTCCTTTTGCGAATTGGCGAAGTACCCACTGTTAAGCAGAGGCACATCTTTTTCTCGGTCGCATCTAATATTAAGCAGGCTCCGAAGTGTCTTGTAAACTCTGATCATGAGCTTGGTTGAAAATATAAGGCTACTAGCACTTCGTGCAATGTGGAATTGTGTGGGCTGCGCCACGCTTTGTGGACTAGTACAAATGTCGTAGACGATGTAAGTACTCCAGCATAACGTTTTTTCTAAAGTTCCTTTGATACTGGACATCCTTATCCACTTTGTATTTACAGTTTCTTGAATGACCTGCCCCATCCTCCAACTAGTCTATAACCAGTACTGGTTAACATCTGCGTGTCGAAGACAGAATTTAGTGCTTCTCAGTTCTTGTTATTTAAAGAGGCTTTGTAATGTGACTTCTCACCTGCTGTTGTGTTAGAGGTCATCACTCCATCTGCAGAAGACCACTTAGTGTCATGTTTAGGCAGAGCATCAATTGAATGTGAACTGCATATGAAAATATAAACATGAACTAGTAAATGAACGTAGGTAATGATCTTGTTGGTATCGTGAATGAGAGTGGCTGAATAGGCTGTGTAATGTGCAGAGTAAACTAGCAGTGAGCTGTCCAAGTCTGTGCAGACGTTGGTTAAACAGTGGGTGGCGACAAATGACTATTGATAAGATTAGAAACAAACTTTGAAAAGCATTGAATAGGTTAGTCTGATGCAGGAGATGTGTAATTTTGCATCTATGAAAGAGGCCTATTACAAGGACACTTAAGAGCAGACATTACGTAGCAATGACCAGTGGTGTCTAATCTTGCTTCAGCTAGTTATGCCCCTTAAAGTGGAGATGAGGATTAATATTTTCTAGCAGTGTTAATTGTCCTAAGTGTATTGGACTGCTGGTATTTCTTAAGATGGATGTTGTTGCCATGGCGATGGCTCTGAATGTTGCAGTACATTTCTAGCAGTGTATAAGAGGTAAAGCTGATATTGGGTTTTGCGTATTGCTGCTGTGCTCCCATGGTACTTTTTTCAACTTGTCGTAGTGATGAAGCGTCATGGCTGATGACTTAGCGCCGTGCCTTCTGGGCACGCCTCGCTCAATCCTCTATGCAGTTCCTGTTTTCCTTTTATTTTTTTCTCTCTTTTGATACGCAAACTTAGCGGCCAGTTGTGGGTTAACGACTCGGCCCGCACTGTTTAGCGAGTTTGTTCCTTCTACGTTTCGTTCTGCAAGGCGGAAATTCAGCACGAGTGGGGAAAAGTGAACTGAAATGTGGATTTGTCATTTGAGTGTTTTGCAGTGTGTGTGGCATTGGATATTTTTTGTAATCGGAGTTTGTACTCTGTGGGATGTATACAGGCCAGGTGGGCAGCAACGTCATTTGCTGCATTTTTGAGAAGTCATATGCAATGGATGCTTTGATTTACTTTTCATTTCCCATTCAGTTGTCGTTCTGGTGTGATAGTACCTCTGGTTTAAAAAACTTTGCCACTGATTAGTCCTGTATGAAGTTGGTACATTATTGGAATGATGCATTGTGGGCTTGCTTTGCATATGTGTACATATATACATGCCTTTTGAAGTGAGCTTCTCAAGCTTTGTTACCTTTGGGCATGTCGCTACTCTCCAGATGCAAGTTTAGGCTGTTTATCTGGTGTGCATTGGTGCGTAGACTCTTACCTTCAGAGTCTGTGCTGCCGTCAACGACGTAAGCTGTAGTGAAACTTGTTGATCAAGTTTGCCTTTTTTTTTTCTTGTTTGTTTTGAGCTGTTTGCATCTGCTTTGAACCTTGTGAATGCAGTTCAGTGCAAATCTTTGATTCTGTATTTAAAAGACTACATCACCAGATACCCACTCTGTACTTTTGAATTGTGCATTACCTGGAAGCAATGCCTATAGTTTTAAATAAAAAGTTGTATCTCAACCTTGCTGTACACTTGTTCAAAATTTTGTTCCGCATTTTTTTTCTTGTAGAGAGAGAGAAGAGTGTGTCTTATTAACCTCTTAAAGGAGTACTGACACGAATTTTAAATATTTTGAGGTTGTTGCTCTAAATAAAAGCGCGGGTGTCGAGAACCCTATAAAGAGTGTCGTGGGGCTTGGGAATGCATCGAATATATTTTTAATATCGTTACCTTAAAACAGCAATTTCGGTATCGATAGGGTGGCTTAGCAGTGACGTATCAGGCGAGGTCTGACGTCACGGGGAGACTGCAACTCTCGACGTACTAGCAACAGCTGCCTGTTTGCTATCAGCCGCACGTGGCTCACGTAAACAACGATGAGTGAATTGACGTCCACAGACTCTGACAGTGATTTCTGCGATTTAGGCTGTGTGAAGGACGCAAATTTCGCAAACACGGTGAACTGTGTTGACTTGTCGTGATAATGTCTATTGCGGTGGGGCTAGCTTGCAGATGCTGGGCGACGAACTTTGTTTAAAATATTTTGTACGTGTTGTCTGTCTCCGGTGTGTGGAGAGCGATGACTGTGCACACCATGGAAACGGAAGATGTCCCTTTTGGGGTGCCTCCAAATCGTGTCAACACTCCTTTAAGTGCTTTGGACGAGCAGAGCTCGTCCTGCCCAAACTGTTCCCAAATTGCTTTGGACGAGCAGAGCTCGTTCTAGCGGAATACGTACTCCCCTGTAGTGTTCAGGACGAGAAGCGCTCGTGTCATCCACTCATAGCTCGGCACACTCACTCATGAGTGCACTCAACTCACACTCACTCACACTCATTTGAACGTGGTGAGTTGAGTATGAGTGAGTATTTTATTTTTATTTATTTATTTTTATTTACAGAATACTGTCAACCCTCTTTGAGGGTTATTACAGGAGTGGAAAAGATACAGGCATTATACAAGCAAGGTAATGTAGTGGCAATACAAGAAGAGTACATAAGAATAAAACGCACACAAGAGTAATGACATCATCACGAGCAAGCGTCGCGATCATGGAAATCAATAATATATACAACATAAAAGCATAGCAATACATTGCCTACAAAACCAAAAGATGAATAGGATAAAATAAAACGTTAGAGTGTAGATGCTTTAACCCGTACTCAAGTAGGTAAGCACATAGAACTCGGGAGCACCGACATGAGATTTTCAACACTTTCTAGAAAATTTTGAAGTGTTGGCTGTGCTACAGTAGCTGAATCAAGTGCATTCCATTCACTTATTACGCGAGGGAAAAATGAAAAACGGAAGGTATTGTTACGGCAGAAATATTCTTTGAAGACCAGGTCGTGTTTTTGGCGCACTTTCCCTTTTTCTTTTATAACAGCGAAGGCGGAGGCATTAGTTTTAAAGTGGCCATTCAACAATTGGTAAAAAAACTTTAACCGGTGTATTTTTGCTCTATCGCGGAGCGTAGGTAGCTCTGCTCGGTGCAGAAGCTCGGAAGGGGAATCCGTTCGCTTATAGCGGTTAAAGATGAATCTTACCGCCTTGCGCTGTACGCTCTCGATCATAGCTATGTCAGTATTTGTTGAAGGGAACCACACTATATTCGCATATTCCAGCATCGGTCTTATGAAAGTAATGTAAGATAAGCGCTTCGTATCTGTGGTAGCGTAGCGTAGCGTCCGTTTTAGAAAAAACAACTTGTTCATTGCCTTTTTCGTCACCTGATGTACATGCGCAGTCCACTTAAGGTCAGATGATATTAAAAGCCCTAAATATTTATACTGAGTTGCTGTGTGAAGGGTGACACCATTAAGTGAGTATGGAAATAATAGTTTGATTTTTTTTCTGCTTATGTTCATCACGACCGTTTTTTCAGAATTGATAACCATCTGCCAGTCTTGGCACCACTGGGCTACGTTGTTTAGGGAATTGTTAAGGGCAACCTGATCGCCAACGTCTTTGACTTCACTGTAAATCATGCAGTCATCTGCAAACAGTCTAATTTTAACGTTTACTGATTCAACAATGTCATCTATGAATAACAGGAACAAGAGCGGAGCGAGAACAGATCCCTGTGGAACGCCCGAAAGGACTTGATCAGTGTCAGAATTCTGTCCATTATAGTGCACGAACTGATAGCGATCTGAAAGGTAATCCCTAATCCATTCAACTATTGGACCATTGCCTAGTTTTTCTATGAGTTTAGTGATGAGTTTAGAGTGGGACACGCGGTCGAATGCTTTAGAGAAGTCTAAAAAAATTACATCGATTTGCGATTGTTCGTTTATTGCCAGCCCAAAGTCATGTATAGCCTCTGCAAGCTGAGTGACAGTAGATAGCCCACTTCTGAACCCATGCTGAGAAAGAGAGATGAGGTTGTTTTCTTCTACATACTTAGTTATTAATTTTAAGATAATGTGCTCGAGAATTTTGCAACTAGTGCAAGTTAAAGAAATTGGGCGGTAGTTGGATGGGACAGAAGTATCACCGGATTTGTGCACTGGCACGACTTTCGCGATTTTCCAGTCCGCCGGAAGACGGCAATCGCTAATTGACTTTGTAAATATGAGATGCAGGTACCTGCTAATGGGTTCAGCATAGCGTTTAAGGAAGGTGTTTGGTATTTCATCTGGGCCACTACTTTTCTTTTCATCAAGGTCTAAGAGCAGTGAAAAAATGCCAGATGCTGTCATATTCAACGATGGAAGTGATCTGCCTTGGCCAACGTGACGGGAACCCAGTGTAATCTTTCGGGGGTTATCAGTGCTAAAAACCGAGTGAAAATAAGAGTTGAAATTATTCGCCTTTGTCTTACCCTCTTCAGCTGGAAACACGGATAGTGTCGTCCGTTTTACGCTTATGTAGCGCCAAAATTTATCGGGTGCGCTTTTGATAAACTTTTGCAGGGTGTGTCCATAAAAGTGCCGTTTTGCGTCTCGTAACTTTCCTTTTAAGGTCGATGTTAGCGTTGCTATTTGTGAGCCAGCGCTTCCTAGCGTTTTTTTAGTCTTCCTTAAACGCTTGATTTTGCGCTTAAGGTGAATTATGTCGCGGGTAACCCATGGGTTGTGCTTTCTTATAACCTGTTTTCGTTTGGGAATAAAGTTAGATATACAATGCATGATGTGATGCTTAAACTGTGCCCACACTTCGGTCTATGCTCGCGTCATTATCTGCACATAGCTCAGAAAACTCGGGATACTCGTGGGACAGGTAGGTCATTATTGCCGCATCATTAGCTTTATTAAAGGAGAGCACATATTTTACAGAGCCAGATTGCCGTATAGGAGTTGCTAAAGGCAAAGTACACAGAACTATTCTATGATCCGATATGCCGTCAACTGTTTCAACACTTGCGCTGTCGGTGGAAAAGTGATCACTTACAAATACAAGGTCTAACACTGAGTGCGACTCTCCTTGCATTCGTGTACTTTCAACAACAAGCTGAGTTAGATTAAAAGTAAATAAGAAGTCGATGACTATATTGTTCGACAGAGGACCTGGACTTAACGAGGACCAATTTACATCAGGTAGGTTGAAGTCACCCGCCATGATAATCCTGCCACCGAGCGTATGCAAATTCATGTAATCCAGGAGGGGATTTAGGTACGTCGCATCGGCATTCGGGGGGCCTGTAAACGGCGCCAACGTACACGGAGCCGTCGTTCAGGAGAAGCTTACACCAAATTGCTTCGACACCATTCACCTCCGGCATGACCGTGTAAGCGATTCCCTGCCGCAAAACAATTGCTACTCCTCCGCCTCTAGTGTCCCTATCTTTGCGGACAATTGTGTAACTCGGTGGCACGATTTCATGGTCACATATATTTGAATGTAGCCACGTTTCACTCACAGTAACAATATCAGGTTTTAGAGCCAATAAAACAGCTTCAAATTGTTCTACCTTATTCGCAAGACTTCGCGCATTAACATTTAGAAGGGTTATGGGCGTTGTCGTCGAGAAGACTGCGCCGTTGATAGTTGCTCTTCGTTTTTTTGTACTTCTTCGATATTTTTACTGCCTTCATCCCAGGTAAAAAGACGACCGTTTATCTGAACTTTGTCAAAAATAAGCCTTACCTTTTCCCCTCTATCGCGGTTTTCTTTCGTGGCATTCCACAGTTTTCTTCTGGTTTCACGCACGCCAAACGAGTAATCCTCGCTTATTGAATAACCGCTCCCTTTCAATTTGGAACAAGACTGGAGTATTTTAACTTTGTCGCGATAATCAAGCAACTTAAGAATTATTGGCCTGTTTTTTGGTTCGCCTTCTCTAGTTCTACCAAGTCGGTGGATACGTTCAATACCTGCAGTCTTTACGTCTAGTGTATCTTCAAATATTTCCTTTGATACGAAGTTATGAAGCTTTTGAAAGGACTCGTTTTGTTGTTCCTCAACTCCGTACACAATCAGATTTGACCTCCGACTTCTGTTCTCTAGTTCTTCGATTTTCCTGTTCATTCCTTTGATGTTGTTTTCGAGTTCCGCTATTCGCTTTACGCAGTCAGAAACCTGCTTTTCCAGTCCACTAATTTTTTCAAGTTTCTTATCGATTGCAGTTAGTTTCTGATTTGTGACGGATTTTTCTTTCTTGATTTCCTTTATGTCGTCCGCGATTGCCTTTAGTTGCTTTGACCAATCGCCCTCTCTCGGCCCTGGATTAGTTTCTACGTCACCACTAAGTAACAACAGGAAGCGAAGAGAATTAGTCACGTTAGTAAGCACTTCGCACATTGACCATGGGCATGGCAGCAAGAACTCATGCGTGTCAGTGGACGTGAGTGTGAACGTGAGTGAGAACTCATGAGTGTGAGTGGAGGTGAGAGTGAACGTGAGTGAGTACTCATGAGTGTGAGTGGACGTGAGTGTGAACGTGAGTGAGTGCGAAGGCTGAAAAAATTGTGGTGAGTGAGTTTGAGTGAGTACTCCCTTAAAGTGCCGACCTATGCATCCACTAGATGGCAGCATTTACTCGACCAATTAGTTTTCTCCTGTGGCAGGACCGCGGTTTTTGTATGGAAATATGGTGTGCGGTGGCCTCGACCCTTGCATAGCTGGCCCGTCAACACGAAAAAGAAGCTTTTCATTTTCGTCATCTCTGAGTGATGATAATTCGATACAGATGTTTATCTTGTGTCCGGAAGTGAAGACAGCGATGACGGTGAATTGAACAGCTCATCCGGTGATGATGAAGACAGCTCGGAAGCAAACATCGCGAGTGCTCGCCAGTGAAGCCGCTTTGCGTTATTCCGTGTTCTGAAATTTTCCACACAGTTCCGAAGCTTCCCGAGTGAAATAGCCCAAGGGTGCTTAGCCCACACAAGAAAAAAAATTACACCATCTCCCGCTAAAGGGAACCATGTGTAGATGCGAAGCAGCGGGCGCTAACGCTTACACTTGCGGCGGCGTTGACGCTGGCGCTCATCGCAGCGTTGCGCAGGAGAGAAAACTGGGGAGGCGCAAAGCACGCAGTGATGGAGTGGTGTTTCCTACTGGAACATGCCAATCGCTGCTAATGGGCAATGAGAGACAGAAGACTCCGACTGGACACAGAGACCCGCAGTCCGCTTTTAGTTAACGCGCACGCTGCGAATTTTTATTGTTCAACAACGCACAGGAGAAATCTCCCACCGGCACCACCTTGCAGGTCAAGATCCAGTGCCATATATACCGGGTGGCCAGTGAATGGTTGTGCAGTGCGAGCAGTCGGTTTTTTTCAATCAAGAAACTCGCTAGCAGACGCTGCCTGCGACGGCGTCGCGAGGCGAGAGGGGGGAGCGTAGGAGAGGAGAGAGAGGGGGGGGACGCGCAGTGGGAGTGTGGACGCCGCGGGCAGGAATGCCTAGAGGAGAGAGGGGGGAGCGTAGGAAGGGAGAGAGGAGGGGAGGCGCATGCGCAGTGAGGGTGTGTTTGCCGCGGGGAGGGATGCCAAGAGGAGACAGAGGGGGGAGAGGAGGTTTTTTATATTTATTTTTGTAAAGGGTTTGCACATGCGCAGTAAGGGTGGTCACGCCGCACACCACCACCGGATTAAGCTTCGCCATAAGATGCTTCACATCTAAAAGATGTGGTGTCTGCAACTGTTTTTATTTTTATTAGCAGGAGGTAGCTGGTTTCCTATGTATTGTTAAGAAATGAACTTTATTGCGTTGATTTGAGTAAGTATGTGGCAGTAGCGTAGCCAGAAATTTTTTTCGGGGGGGGGGGGGGGGTTCAACCATACTTTATGTATGTTCGTGCGTGCGTTTGTATGTGTGCGTGCATATATACGCAAGCAAAACTGAAAAATTTCGGGGGGGGGGGGGGTTTGCACCCCCTCCCCTTGGCTACGCCACTGGTATGTGGTACAAATATTATTGCGATAGCAATTATATGGACACTCGCGGCTGGTTTTCGCCGTCGGCGTCGCCGTTGTCCGCCGTCCTCGTCGTCCGCCGTCATTTGCCGTATATGTATATATATATAACCAGCCCCGCCCGTCGTTCGTGAGCGTGAAAAGACGCGAGGGGGGGGGGGGGGTCCCTCGAGCGACCTAGCGACCTTCGATTTTACGAGCGGGGGGCGCGCGCGTTATCTCCCCTTCTCGGCGGCCGACAGCGGGGAAGGGGGGGCGAGCTTCGATTTTACGAGCGCGGGCGCGGGCGCGCGCGTGATCTCCCCTTCTCGGCGGCCGACAGCGGGGGGGCCGGTGTACCCTTCTACGTGCTGCGCTCTCAACGCGAAGAGAATTCTCTTAAACAAGGGTTTTCTAGAGTTGCGTGAGATCGGATCCAAAAAGAGTTAGGTGCCAGCCTCACTTCGTATAACATTACAATTTTTTGCTATCGCATTCATTGCTTCACCCTTGCGGTGAAACTGTGACATTTTTTTTTTTGAACATCGACTAGATGCTTTTTAGCACAATCAGATTCGAAATCAGCAATAAAAAAAATAGGCACTTTTGCTCGGGAAATGTTAAAAAAAAATAAAGCACTTAATCCTGCAAACCTAGCACCACCCCTTTACAAAAGGTGTCCGACATGTTTGTTATGATATAACCGAGGGTCCGCCAGGGAAAGGTCCACATTGTTTAACAATGCTTGTAAAAAATTATCGCAAACAAGACAGAGCTCAAGAAGAGGATGACTCAGTACAAGCGCTCGTACGGCGTCGTTCTCTTCTAGTGCTCAGTCTTGTTCGCGCTGATTCTTTACAGCATGCATCGTTTCCAACTTTCCCACCTCTCTACTTTACTTAAAACAATGCTATGCCAACCAGCAACCCGCGCTCCCCAAGCCTTTGCCGGGCAGGTTTACGTGCACTTGTACTGAAACCACTACGTCACGAACACAGCGGTTGCACCGGCACTCCTACACCAAGATGAGCAGTCAGAACTTCCCATCAGCCATTTGCTGATCCTATGCTATCGAAACCAGAGTTGCTATATGGCCATTTAAGGGGTTTTCATCGGGCACCATTGCAAGTATTGATTGCACATTCGAAGTTAAGACAGTGTCCATACAGTTTCATCAAAAGAATTTTTCAATTTGATCTCTTATTCAGTGTTTTTCTTTCTTTTCCTCTCTTTTCTCGTCTTTCTATCTTTTTTCTTTCTTTCTCTCACTGTAGATTTCGTTCTCTTTCTCACTCCTTCCTCTCTCTCGCTTCCTCTATGCTCTTTCTGTATATTTCTCTTTCTTTTCTATACTATGCCTTAATCTCCTCCTTTCGCTCCTAGTCACATCTCGTCACCTCACCCTCACTTCCCTTTCCCACCCTCTAAGTATATTGTGCTATACAAGGCTATGTTAAGCTCTGCTAGTGTGCCTGGATAGCCGAGTTGTTACGATCATAGGTCGGCAAAACTTGTGGAGCTCACTCAGACTCACTCATGAAATACATTTTGTGCTCAGCGCTCACTCGGACTCTGACTCACCAAAATTTTTCTGATACGGACTCACTCGGACTCAAACTCACCAAAACATTACTCACCCGGACTCACTCGATCAGACTCACACGGCTCGATCTGAGTCTAAGTGAGTCCGAGTGAGTCGCCTCATGAGTCTATTAGCCCAGAAATATATTTTTCCCCCCATGAGGTCAATACTCTATAACACCAATATCTCACGTAATCGGTGCTCTTCTTGGCACATTTTAATATAATACCTTCGAATACGCTGTTATGAGTGCTCGTAAACCAGTAAGGTCATTTTTCTTGAAAGAGATGACAACATAAGATATATTTATCAAGAACTTCCTTGGAAGAGTTGGCAGGGGAGGGGGGAGGTCAGGGCACTCCCCTACGTAACTCGCGCCTCTGATTAATAAATATTGAAATGGTGTATGAAAGACACTGCTTTGGATACGTGGGAGTAGACGTGAGTATAAACGTGAAACAAGGCAAGGCTGATAGTAATGTTGAAGATGAGTAGATATGCTATAGGTCGGCAAAAATGTGGAACTCACTCAGACTCACTCAAGAAATATATCTTGCGCTTTGGACTCACTCGGACTCAGACTCACCAAAATTGTCCTGAGCCGAACTCACTCTGAATCACACTCACGAAAATTTTATTCAACCGGACTCACTCAGACTCAAACTCATCAAAATATTAATCAGCCGTCCTCATTCTCAGATTCACGGCTCAATCTGAGTCTGAGTGAGTCCGAGTGAGTCGACTCATGAGTGAGTTCGCCGACCTATGCTCATCAATGCAATGTCATCAACGAATCGCAGGTTACTGAGATACTCTCCATTAACTCTTATCCCTAACTCTTCCCAATCTAGGGCCCTGAAAACCTCCTGTAAACACGCGGTGAATAGCATTGGAGAGATCGTGTCTCCCTGCCGTACGCCCGATTCAAAATGTACTGAAGTAAAATTTGTATCGCATGGAGTAGAGTAGCACAAGCACTGACCCTTAATATTTTCATCAAGTAAGGTGCATGGTTCGCGGGCGGCTGTGGATGCCTGCGTGCAGCGCATATAATCGCCCATCGTGGCAGCTGCACGCACAATCTTTCTTTCAAATGTGCCCGCGCGGGAGCCTTCGTCTCTTTTTCCTATTCTTCTAAGCTTGATTTCGACTGTTGTAGAGCGACATTTTAGTTGGGTCCTCATAGCCGTCGGCGTGCGGCGTATGCTGGCGCGCGCTGCCCATGTTTGCGTGAGGCGGGTGTAGCAAGAGCAGAGAACACCTACCACTGCAAGTGGGTGCTAGTGCGCGCTGCCCATGGTTGCCAGGCTTGACCAGGCATGCGCAAAGGAGACCCATGTGGAACGTACTGCAAAGAAACTCTCCCCAGACGCTCAGCGGGTAGGTGACCACGCCGACCATGCCGCACTATGTCTGTGACTAATCGTGCCACGTCAACAAGCTCCTCGGAGCTGTCGGACAATGACAGCTACGATTCGGATGCATTTGGAGGTCTTCGATGAAGCAGAACAAATTTTTGTGTGTGCTTGCCTGATTGCGCATAACGCCGCCAGATGGCACTACTTGTCCAGGCCGGCCTAAGGTCATTAGATAAAACTAATATCTAGGGACCTTAGGCCGGCCAGGTTTGTGGCTGCGACGATCAGCTAAAACGCTTACGCTGAGAAGTTTGTCGTCAGACTAAGACCTTTTATTATTGTCATGGAAAGAGGGCATAATTTTGTGGAACGCTTTATGAGATCGATAAGATCGATTATGATCAGTGAAGTACGTACCTTATTCACGATGGTCACAGTGGACCCGGTGTTCGTTGCGGAAAGTGTTTCAGTGCGTTAAAGTTCGCGCATGTGCACTCTTCAGCAGGCACGGTATTATTGTACTTACCGCGCGGTAAGCCGGCAGTGCTAGCTAAAACACTCTACCATCGAGACGAAGTGTAATCATCAGCTGTGAGTGTTTAGTGGCTGTTATGGTGAATATACGGCGAATTGTGTGCGGCCCACAACGAAATACTACTTGCCATCCATCGCACGCCCGCCCACACGGAAAAGGAAATCGCACGCTCAATCAAGGAAGCGCCGGCAAAACACACACGATCCATAGCAGACAAGCAGACACTGCAGTGGCGCAGTGGCACCTCAGTTCCGTCACTTCCGCCGCCTTGCAAACATCGGCGTCACACACACAATGTTGCCATTAATTCTGGACAAGCGAGGTGAGCGTTTGGAGGCAATCTATAAAATTCATTTGAAAAGAATCTGCGAACCTCTCAAGCCTGTAATTTGGCATGAATGGCGGAAACGTGTAAATGAACGTACCCAGTGAATTTCATTGAGATCCATTGACCTCGAAATATCGCCGAAGTTGGCTTTTAAGCCGTGCGTTAGTCCGTTCGTCGTGGACAAAAAACCTCGGGCGGTTATGCGCCACAGGAATCGGGTAAGACCCACTACCGAGCTCAGAAGGTGCGAGGCAATGCGAGGACAGCGGAGAGAGAGACAGTGAAGGAGAGTGACGGAGAGTAGTGGGGAAGGAGGCTGGATCCCGGAGTGGGAGAGAATGACTAGTAAAGCGCGGAGCGCTGAGCCAAGGACTCGGGAAGGAGGGTTGAGGCGAAGGTTAAACGAAAACTCTGCTCGGCGAAGTGGAGAGGAGGAAAGAAAGGAGGAGAAGAAATGAATAATATAGAATAAAAATTTCTGCGTGTGGAGAAATTCCGCCGGTGGTGTCCTCCTCGTCTTCTGATTCGTTCCTAGAACACGCGCGCATATTTGTCCGGTGTGGGATGCAATAACTCGTATGGGGCTGGGAACGAGTTCAGAGAGAGAGAAAGAAAGAGATAGTAAGAAAGAGAAATAGATGTGAAGGAAATGAAGACATAAAAAGATAGAGAGACAGCAGAAAGGAATGGACAGAAAGAGGAATAGATAGGGAGACACAGGCACAAAAAAGAGATAGAAAAAAAAAACAAAGAGAAAGACAAAAAAGAGAATGAAAGAGAGAAATAGTAATAAAAAAGAGATATGAAGAAACAGAGGGCGAGAGGGAAAGAAAAGGAAGCGAGAAAAAGAGAGGAAGAAATGGAATAACGAGAAACAAAGATAAAAAGAGCGACAAACAAAGAAAATAGATAGACAAAGAAAGAAATAGAAAGTGACAAAAAAAAAAGAGACACCAAAAACATGAAAGAGGAAGAGAGGAAGAAAGAAAGAGAAACAAGGAAGGCCGCCCAACTCCGTTCTTTCTTCAGGCTTGATACCACTATTGCAAAGGTATCATAAATTGTCTTTTTCTTTTTTTCTCGTGTGCGCGATAGGTGC
>JALIZH010008023.1:0-11270 GCA_030522465.1 Rhipicephalus appendiculatus
CTCAATGTCGAGGGCCTGTGGCGTGTTTCGGGGAAGTGAGCAGGCATCGGTCACCGTGGGCCACCGACCGATCTTTCCTGGAAGGGCTTCCATTCAGGTCGCGTCATCAGGAAGAGAACGACCAGGGGTGGGGGGACAATGACAAGGCCTTTCTTGTCGTTTTCTTTTGCTGGTCGATTGCGAATGTGAAGAGCCGCGATTTTCCCCGCACTTTTTGGCCTCCGAGTGGACGGCGTTCGCACTGTGCGCCACACGTCTAGGAATTGCACGAAGTTGATGCCGCGCCTCGTCCAGCAAGAAAATGATTTGCCTAAATTTTGCCCACTATTTTAAACTGCCGTACTGTTTTCAAAAAAAAGAGAAAAAAACAAAGATGCAAAGAGGCAGAACTTTTTAAGATACCCAAATAGTCGACCACGAAAAGTGCTAATATTTAGCTCAAAGCGGACAAGGAAAAACAATGCAAACGCACACACACAGCACCCTGTACGTGGTTATGTTCGGTCTAAATCCCTTTAGCGCTGAATGCAGTATCTTAAGAAGAACGAGTGCTGTTGAAGTGAAGCGAATTATTCGAGCATAGCCTCGTTGCCCGTGGCTGTTGTCTGCGCTGCGAGGACGTATTTTTCAGAAAAATAACAATCTCTCTCTCTCTCATTCACACACACACCGGACGCAGTGCCGATACCGTATAAAGAATTTTTTTTCTGGATGCACGGAGTCACCACACCGATGCAAAGGTGGGCTCACTCCGTATTTTGGGCCACACGTCACGGAAGGAAAGTTCTGCTCTCGCCACTGTTCAAAAAGACTCAAGAGACGGAAACAGAAGTCACACGTAGGGAGCGACGGTTGACCAATAGAAAGCACCGCCTCAAAAGGAGCAGAACGCGCTCACTCTATAATGCAACACCTAGACATCAAGAGGCGCATACGGCGAACTGTATCTGGGTCTCAGAAAGAGCGAAAGGGACAAGCGGAACATTGTAATGCGAAAAACATACAAGTTTGCGCTGAAGCTTCCCCCACGTCGACGGAGAAGGTGTTCAGGCTCTAAATTCTGATTACTTAATTAGGACGAATTATCAGATGCCCTCAGGAGGAGTCGCATAGAGCGACAAAAATTTACCAGCACAGGCCGCGACACGCTAAGTACTGGCCTGTACTAAATCCAAAAAACGAGTTAAGCAGCAAACATCCCATTATGGAAACTATGGAAAATATCACGTTGGACGGCATTGCGAGAAATACGTACCCGAAATGCAACGAGGGAGGAAGGCTAATAAGAGCAGCAGTTCGAGATTACTGCACACGATGGAATCGCAGGGCAGGAAGTTAGGTATACCAACATGGTGCAATGCAAGAACATTGTGGCAAGCGCTGAGAGGGGCAACGGCCAGGGAGGACAGACAGCAGCCGCCTTTGTGAGAACCCGAGATATCGACTACGCGCATAAGGAACGGTAACAGCCCTGGTAGCCACAACAGGCAACTGAAGTGAAGAAAACTTCACCGTCATCACAGACTCGCCAACTGCATGCCGAAACTGTCAAAAGAGGCTTCATTTCCCGACGGGCAGTGTACATCCTGAAGATGGAAGGAACTTTGCGAAATTTACGCAGACAGGCCGGAGCGGCTTGGCGCTCTGCCAGATATCGCATTTGCCTGCCTGTACCACTGGGATTGAAAGCCCGGGTCGACCCATACAAAGGCGTTCTGGGACAAACAAAAAACAAAAATGGCCGCGTATCTGCGTGCTTCGCTGCAAATGTCGTCGAAAGACGATAGTCTTGTGCCGGCCGTACTACTATGTTTTGCCTTGCCTCAGACAGCGCCTCCTCTATGTTGAATGGCCCGCATCTGCCTGGCATTGATAAAATAGAGGAGGCTCTGCGTGAATATGGACGCCATCTGGCAGTGGCGCCGAGAAACATGAGCTTGTGCAGAACCCAGACCCACTGCCAGCGGTAGCACCATATCGTCGGCAGAGAGCTTTTTCGTGCATAGCGTCGCAGTTCGTGCACAGCGCGGCATTTTCAGCGCAGCCTAAGAAACACTGAGTCTTTAGAATTGTGTATCTATGTATTTTTTAATAAAGGAACACACGACCATGGCACTTACATATTGATGTTGCACCTCGGATATGCGTAATATTTGCTTTTTGATCGAAAATGTTCACACCAGTTCAAGATGGCTGGGCGTTCAGCAAGTGGTTAAAGTCTGACCGTGTGGCTGAATCGTTCGGCAGACAAACACGCAAAAGGACAGAAACACCAAAATTTCTGCGTTGAAGTATCCCAAGAAAGACTATCGTCTTTAAAAATTGAAGGACACTTTGTACATTCCAAAGTGTGTACGGCGAAAAGCGTGTTGCCATTCAACTGACTATGCCGTGTCTTTTAGATGCGAAGCATCTTATGCTCGGGGGCTGTGTCCGTCCCTCCCACGTCCGGTCACTTTCATGAAGAAGAGAAACACCCACTATGCAAACCGGAACAGTGTAGTACAAAACTAGCAGTTGTTCCGTGTTCGAATACAACCGATGAGCGAAGCTCCTTAGGAATGGGACGCACGCGGCGTTTCGTTATCCAGGCAACGGACCAACCACTGGGCGGACGACAGGGTGAAGCGATGGTTTCGCGCGTTGGCCGGTTTGGGGGTGGGGGGGCAGAGTAGAAGAAACAGGGAGAGGGAGACTAATCTGCCTCCGTTTCGCATGCCTTCGTATTCTCGCGCTTTGCGCATCGTGCAGACGCTATCCGCGTTCCAGCGCTCATAAAGCTCATTTATCCTCGCGCGTGAGGGGAGACGCCACAGCTGGCATCGTGCCAGGGAGCTTCAACGGCGACGGCGGGGTGCCGGCCTAAGGGCTTCGCTCCTAAAAAGAGTGTAGCAATTCTGAAACACAAAAGATTGGGTAGGAAGACTTAGCCCATCCCCGCACACCAAGATCACCACACAACAGGCGGTGATGTACGGAAACTGAACGCCACCACATTCCCTCATAGCATCCTTTTGAACGTCTCCCACGATCTACAATAACTGCCCCATCTGTTCTGCACCCAGCATTATCTACTATATGTTACGGAAGTCTATAATTACAGCGCGAAACTACGTCTAGCAATATGAAATCAAGAAACCTCGACAAGTCGAGGCTCCTGCTGTCGCATGTATACATTTCAGCTCAGTACTTGGAAAACGCATGGCGCGTTTAAGATAGAGAAAACGAGGGGAATTACACGTTCAGAGCGATGCACTTATTTTGTACCTGCAACGGAGGTTGTCACTGCGAGAACTCTACACGAAGCAAGCTCCTCCGCATGTTCGACTGTCCCGCAAGTTCACGCGGTTTCTGCCAAAGTCGCATATTGCCAAACAAACTCGCATTTTACTCACTCATTCAGCTTCTAGAGAGACACTGGGCCGTTGTCGAAGAGCGCGCATGTCGTTATTTTAAACGTGGCACGCAGCCATTCACTTCGGACTGGCGTGTCTATGTATAACCTCTGCACTGGCCGTTGCTTAACCAGGAAGGCAGCGTCAGAAAAAAAGCAGGCAAGATTTACGAGGAAGACTCGAGCTCGCTCGTGTTTTCATAGAAAACAATCGTGACCAAAGCGGGATGCAAATATTTGAGAAGGGAGAAAAAAATGTTCACGCAACTTTTGCCCTTGAAGCGTCATCAGTGTGGCCTCGCCCTTCTCAAATTTTGTCCAGCCGTTTTCCCCGCCTTTCGGCAAACTCCGCCGCGCAGTTAAGTAGTACGCACATTCCAGGCATGAGCGCACTTCCGCGGCTGCAGCGCCCATCAAGCGTGCGCTCTGCACGCGGGCGTGCGCTATTTCCGGGATAGACGCGGTATGTGGGCGTACGTCGTATATGGACGAGCGAAAGGGAGAGAGAGAGATCCATCAGTGCCCTTGAGGGAGAGAGTTCTGGCACCCGTCTCCCGAGCTCTGCAGCGTCACTCGTCGTGCTCGTTATGGGGAAGGTGCATGCCGTGTATGACGGCCCGCGCTGCTCGCCGCTGTTGGTGTTGTTCTTGCACCATCAATTAACGCCCACGACCTGGTCGGACGTATACACCTCGCCCGCCCAAGTCGATCACCTGTCCAGCCACACACGCGCTTCCTTAGGAGCATGCGCTAACGCTTTAAAGGGACACTAAAGTGAAACAATGACTTGGTTTAGGTTGACAAAATGCACTCTGAGAACTCTAATGTCATATGTTTCATTATCATAGGTTCATTATTAGCGGAGAAAATCAAGGTTAAAGTTTTATTTTTTAAAATTTGGCGCCGATATCTGCGCCCGTGACGTCAGAGATTCCAAATGTATTTTTCGTATTTTCGTGACATTGGCTCGATGAAATTTTCTGGAACTTCGTATGCTAAGTCTATGGCACCCACAGGCATTAAAGGGGCCCTGCAACACTTTTCCAAGTAACCATCAAATGGTTTATTTAACGGAGCTTATTGCCTCACGAATCGATTACCGCAAAAATTTCTAGATTCTGTCAGGTACGAGCGGAGTTACAGAGGTTAGTCGCACGCTTTGATGGCACGGGGGAAACAAGTTAAGTCACGCGCGCATCATGACCTTGATCATGACCTTGAGTAAATTTTCTTTTTTTTCCGGTTGCATGGCTTACCTTCAATGGAATTGCCAGCGCTAGCGTGGGCACGTGGCGGCTTCCCGCGGCGGCCGCAGTAACTATGCAGCTCACGATGTTCAAAGCAGCCAATGCCTGTGATTTTGGTATATGGTGCGGTCATTTTGGTATATGACATCATCAGTAGAAAGAAGACGGAACGATTTCTCGCTGACATTGAGAATTAACTGTGAATGCCTGGCCTCATGCTACGCTATAATGTTTTGCTGCCGTGTTCTCAGGAGCCTCGACTACCGATCAGCAGTATTTTCTGATGATCCTGAAAAAAGTGTTGCAGGGCCCCTTTACGGCAGCTGCCTCAGCTGCCCAGGCTGTCCAGGGCATGGCTGTAGAGGACTCATCAGACATGGCGTTTTACAAACGCCACAACTCAATACCAACATCCAGTGCACTGACGGTCATAATTCAGCTACGTATGCATGGCATGTGTTTAGATTTTAGTATTCGAAGCTTGTATGAGAACTTGCGGAAAATAAATATAACGGTTTTTAATAAAAGACAATGCACCTCATTTTTATTGATTAGAAGCTACGTAGGACTCAGTAGACGCCTTCAGAATCTATGACGTCACGGTGTTTGGCGCGGGAATCTAAAGGTGGCGTCATCCATCCGCATTTTCTTTTCGCGTGTTTTCTCGCTTACTAAGCGTCGTGTCGCGGTAAGAGTGGTGTTTTCGGGATTGTGAAATTGTGCTTAACTAATACGCGAAAAATCGTTTTCCCCTTTAGTGTCCCTTTAAAACCTGATTTCTGTAGAAGTGACGCTTATGAGTATATTCATATTTTCCACGCACGGTCTCAGATTGGAACGAAATAACTCTGAGTCTCTCGTTCCACACCAAAGTAGCATCGTCGCACAACTGCAATTTGAACATTTTTGCTACTGTAGCGCTATTTTGCCTTAAATAGTGAGAATTATTCTGTTGTTGTTTTGTATTAATTTTGTTGTAACTCTTACTTCAGTAATTTCGAAGCATATTCTATTACTGATACGTAGTTGTCTTTTGTTGTTTATGTATTTTACTCACATTAATCGCAAAGCAGTTTTCTGCGCCGATTTTTTTGTATTGATCTGTCTTTTAGTCACACCAACCTCGAACAATTTGTATGTCACTTTTTGTATTAATCAAGCGATATTGAAACGGCCCACCTGCTTGGACATGAGGGTCTGGAGTATGTAATAAGTAAATAACAAAATTAGTCGGATGGGGCTGCGCCATTCATCTCCGCGGCTTATACAGCGAATGGCTGAAGAAAAAAGCTAGTGGTAATTGTCATGCGGGGATTTAAAAGCAACCACTGCGGAGAAGTAAGAGAAAATGGGATCGCCAGGATACGAGATGGTTGGACGACATTCTTTAGGCCACGAGAAAGCGTCTTGCAGATCACAGTGGCGTTCGCATGCTCATGTTGTCACCGGTAGTCGACAGCGACTAGATAAATGGCAACAGCGATACCCTATATATGTATAGACCACGGTGGTATAGACTAAGGTAAAGTCTAACAGCTTGGAAAGGTAACAAGATTCGCGATTTGCTGCTGGACCTCATGAAGCTGCGCAAGGATACATATTTGACTAACTCTTGTACAGTAAGAAAAAAAAATCATAGATCGTGGTCGTACGAAGGAAATTTCTATCGAATAAGCCAGGGGCTGAAGCGCTGATATAAGCGCATGTACAAATAATCTGGAGTCAAACAGTGGTTTGCTTTTGTAGTAAATGAAAAGTTTTTAGTAAGTGCATAGTGCCAGTACTATTATACGCAGCTGAAAATCGGAGAATAAATAATTTACGGGGTCAATGATCGCACTGAAGGTGATGGCACGAGACGTGGCATGTAGCGTTGCACGCGGGCACCGTGGTTGTGATCAAATTCGGAATTTTTGTAGGTATATAATAATACGATGTCAGTCGGAGTTAGACACCGGCAATCATAGGCCCCTGCAAGAGCGCTTGTTCCACGGGGGCCATGAATAAGTTATGATAGCGGTGATCAGTGAATGAACTGCGGGCCTCCGTTTCTTAACTTAGAGTTAAGGACGCCTGAACTGTGTGAACATGTGCACTTTGTGATAGCTTATGCATTTCTTGGATAACTCCTGGAGATATATGTTCGCGCCATTCTTTTGTTCCGCACTTCTTCATTGCACATATACGCTCCGTAATCGTCGCGATCCGCGGCGACGCATGTGAAACTCGAAATAACATTCTTAGCAATGTTTTGTTGTCCCGTTCCCCTGACAGACAACTCGTTCGTGTGTGCATACTTCCCCCTTGAAAGAGGTTCCTCCCTGAGAGAACTTCCTATTGTGTACCTTGTGGGTACAGCTGACTTGGCCTTTTAATACCCGCGAAGTAACAAGCAGCTCCCAATTTAGGGAGAGAGTGTCGCGTCAATATTAAAGTATATAGGCGTTGTCTACTGACGATACTACCCAACTGTGACATTGTAGGAAACAGGAAAAGTTCGTGAAATAAATAATTTCATACCGTATTTGCCCTATTATAACACGCCCTTCTTTTCACTAAACGTATCCTCAAGTTTGTTTGCGCTTTAGAACCAGACTAAAAAAAATTACACCATCTCCCGCTAAAGGGAACCATGTGTAGATGTGAAGCAGCGGGCGCTAACGCTTACATTGGCGGTGGCGTTGACGCTGGTGCTCATCGCAGCGTTGCGCAGGAAAGAAAACTGGGGAGGCGCAAAGCACGCAGTGATGGAGCGGTGTTTCCCTACTGGAACATGCCAATCGCTGCTAATGGGCAATGAGAGACAGAAGACTCCGACTGGACACAGAGACCCGCAGTCCGCTTTTAGTTAACGCGCACGCTGCGAATTTTTATCGTTCAACAGCGCACAGGAGAAATCTCCCACCGGCACCACCTTGGAGGTCAAGATCCATTGCCATATATACGGGGTGGCCAGTGAACGGTTGTGCAGCGCGAGCAGTCGGTTTTTTCAACCAAGAAACTCGCTAGCAGACGCTGCCTGCGTCGGCATCGCGAGGCGAGAGAGGGGGGGAGCATAGGAGAGGAGAGAGAGGGGGGGACGCGCATGCGCAGTGGGAGTATGGACGCCGCGGGCAGGGATGCCTAGAGGAGAGAGGGGGAGCGTAGGAGAGGAGAGAGAGGGGGGGACGCGCATTTGGAGTGTGGACGCCGCGGGCAGGGGATGCCTAGAGGAGAGAGGGGGGAACGTGGGAGGGGAGAGAGGAGGGGAGGCGCATGCGCAGTGAGGGTGTGGTTGCCGCGGGGAGGGATGTCTAGAGGAGAGAGAGGGGGGAGAGGAGGTTTTTTTTTGAAAGGTTTGCGCATGCGCAGTAAGGGTGGTCACGCCGGCACCACCACCACCACCACCACCGGATTAAGCTTCGCCATAAGATGCTTCACATCTAAAAGCAAAATTGGCACCAAGTCATTCTTTCTTTTTTTAATATTTTCCTAATGTGAAATTATCAGCGCGTTACAATAAGTGGCGCGCTATAATCGTGTAAATAAATACGGTCTGTACTGTCCGCTTACAGGTCTATAGACTATTTTCCATAAGCCATCTGGGCGCCGCCATCTTGGGCTGTTAAGCCGATGTTTTCTTGTTTCTGTATATTGTGACGTGAAATAATAAGGCCACAAAACATCGTATGCACCAAGCCAACCGTTTTCATGCGTATGCGTCTACCGGAACACTGTTCATTTAGTTGTTAAAGATGAAAAACACGAAGGTTAACAGCCTAATATGGCGGCGCTCAAACGCATCTGTAAAATAGTCTATATAGCGTCCCCTCCCCCCCCCCCCCCCCCCCCGCCTTGAGAAGAAGGCGCCAAAAACTCTGTTTCTCCCTGGTGCCACTCAGTCACCCCTGAAGAAGGGTCCGAGTTGGACCCGAAACGTCGGGATTCTTCATTTTAAAGTAAAACTATGTTGTTACTTTAATTGAATAAGTTGGTTGGTGTCCCTTTCCCTAAGTTAGTCTATACCATACGCTGCGATCCTTATCAGTGGTCGCCACTACCGGTGGTAGCACGGCATTGCGTATCGATCGAAAGTCCCTGACTGCGACATCTATTCAACACTCTCGCGTGACATTCACGCGTCTTCGGCATGACCGACTCTGTGGCTTGATAGTCTGCATGCACGCCAGAACCCTTTGTCCTATCTTGGAGTGATACTTATCCAAGCGTCACTCTTCTTTTTTTTGACTGCACACTTTTCTGCCTAAATTTCGAGCAACGCACTTCCAATAACACCGAGGACACCGGTATATTATATTTATTTACCTAAGAACACTTACAATCTCGTCAGAGGTTCGGGAAGACACACGAAAATTGTTCTGGTTGCACCGAGTCCTACTTTATACATACATTACTATGAGAACACATTATTAACATAATTTTAATCACAATTATCACTGAAAACATTCATATGAGAAAAAATACCACGCATTTGTAAAACGACATTGGCTCGGTGCTTAGCAAGTTTAATTATCGTACAATGAGATTAGCGCTACTTGTGATGCAGGTAATTAGTAAAATCGCTTAAGGATGATTAGTGGGTTTCAGTGGTAGGGATTAAAACCCTAATCTAGACGCAATACAAGACCGAACAGTGGTATACCGTGGATTTCGTGTACACGTCTCGTCTTTTTTCTTTTCTTTTTTTTTTTTGGAGGGGGGGGCGGCGTTGTAATTACGTTTAACAATGCAAATAAACATGTACACGGGAATTGGCTCGCTCAGCTCGACCCACTATTATGTTTAACGCCAACCCGAGAGACCAACTCTGTCTTTTATGAAATCCATGTAAACGTAGCTGTACTATAGTTGTAACGGGGCCACCAGTCCTATAGCTTTATAAGAGCTCCCTCTACTCCCCAGTTTCCAGTTTATACGTACTCTCGAGTTTTTTTTTTTTTTCAGATAATTTAAATTGTCATGAAGAAAGGTGCCATGAAGAAATCCTGCTGCGAGTCATGAAGTGCGATGGAGGGTTAAAAAAAAAAAAAAAAAAAAAAAAAAAAAAAAAAAAAAAAAAAAAAGAGGAGCATGTTTTTTTGTTGTTGTTTTTGTTACCCTGAGGTACTCCCCTCAGTTCGTACTGCTGTTCGTGCATCCTACCCGGCAATAAATGCTATGCAAGTATAGTGTAAACAGAAGGAAATATACAGAGGAAATAACAGAGACAAAAATGTTAATTGACCACAAAAAGAGGATCGATGTGCTGTTACCCAGGCCCGTAGCCAAGATTTTTTTTTCGGGGGAGGAGGGCGGGGGGGGGGGGGGGGGCACTTTCTGACGGCTTTCTCTACTTTTATTATTCATTTTCGGTAAAACACCCCCTCCGAAATTTCGCGAGGGTGGGGGGATGCCGGGCCCTTAGCCCCCCTCCCTGTCTGCGGGCCTGCTATGACCATAAGGTTAATTTAGCGACAGCAAAAGAAACGTATAAACGAAACAAGTACATGAAGAAAATACAGTTTGGGGTTTGGCCGTACTAAGCAAAATGTACGCGTCGAAATCAAACGTTTTGAGAGTACAGAATGGCACTTTTTTTTTTATGTCCGCTTTTCGTAAAGTGCGGGTGCCGTACACATTTAGAGTAGGCTATCCAGGGCTTGGTGTATTGAGTTGGTCAAGAGCCACTACGCTTGTGTCATACGTTAGCTGTTTATTATTTAGGCCTCTGTTTGGATTTTGGTTAGCAGGCCCTAGGTTGGTGTACTCGGACCGCCGGGGAAGTCAAGGAGAGAGCAAGAGAACGCTTGTGCGCCACCAACAGAGCCCCGGAGTGGAGCGGCCGTGGTGACGTTGCGATATCTTGCACGAGCACGTGACCAAGAGCTCACACCGTGTCGTGACGTGAGGGTTCAGTAGGACAGTAGCGTAGCCAGAAATTTTTTTTCGGGGGGGGGGGGGGGGTTCAACCATACTTTATGTATGTTCGTGCGAGCGTTTGTATGTGTGCTTGCATATATACGCAAGCAAAACTGAAAAAATTTCGGGGGGGGGGGGTCTGAACCCCCCCCCCCTTGGCTACGCCACTGCAGTAGGAACCGAATCTACGTTTTAAAATCATGTAATTAATTTTTTCAGAGCGCACTCATGCTTGCTAGTCCATATTCTAGGATCTTAATGGCTTGTCCTTTCATATGAATAAAAAAAAAAAAAGAAAACTGAAAATTTGTGAGTCAGCACCCATTTAAGCTCTGAAATGAAGTTTATCGGATGCTATTTCGCTGTCTAACCTACAAGCGCTAGACAGTTCGAGAAAGCATTTATTGCAATGAGTAGCGTTGCGCACCATGCGTTGTTGCTTTGAACTTCGCGCCAAACAACGCCCCCTCGCAGCCGGCCACTCGAGACCGGTTTGCTTTCCTCTCCCTCTCCTACTATTCACAGCCGGCCGCGCGGGAGACTTGTTCCCGCACAGGTACGAGGAATTTGGCGAGCACCTCCGTACTCCGGCATGGTCTAGTGGTTAGGATACCTGGCTCTCACCCAGGAGGCCCGGGTTCGATTCCCGGTGTCGGAACAATTTCTTTTTTCGTTTTTTTTTTAAATATACAGTAACTGCCATTCTAACAAATGCATCATGCTGTTTCTTT
>JALIZH010008025.1:0-20848 GCA_030522465.1 Rhipicephalus appendiculatus
TGTATCAGGAAGCGCGTCTGCCTTCATTGCTCTGTCGTTTCCGCGTTTTAACAGTACAGACATTTCTAAAATTTTATAGCTTGCCGGTAAGAAGAGCGGAATATGTTTTCATCAGTGACCCAGATTCCTTCTTTCTCGCTCATTGGCCACGTTTTCACACACCACAGATAATCTTCGTACAAAAGAAACTGGAAACTATAAATGTCAACATCAGAGAGTTAATTGCAACCAATAGCCCAAATCAGTTTCTAGTGATAGATTACGAGGAGATCTTTCCTCCGAAATCTAAATTTCAATCCCACAAATTCTTAGAGAACAGGTTAGAGGATTTTCTGATACATGAACAAACACGAAACGTAATAGCCACTGATGCTTCCGTGAACGAAGAACGGGCAGGCGTAGGGATTGTCTCCCATTCGCTCGGCTGGTCATTTGCTGTGAGGTTACCCGATTTCACTCCGGTTTTCGAAGCTGAGCTCATGGCTGTCATCATGGCACTGCGAAAACTCCCGACGGACGAGATCAGGGCAGTCATAATAACTGATTCGCTCTCCGTATGCACAGCTCTATCAGCTTCTCACAACTCTAGCGCCCTCAAGACGTTTCGATTGTTAGTTCCGTCGCAGCTGAAGCACCTAAAATTAGTGTGGGTCCCAGGTCACTGTGGATTTAAATTAAATGAAATGGCCGACGCTTTAGCGCGTGCATCGCTAGACCTCCCAATAATCCAGGTTCTTCCAGTGGTAGAATATTTCACCGCAATTAGATATAGAAAATTCGCAATTCACACTGATAGAATGGAATCAATAACAACGTGGACGGAATACAAGCATCTAAACTTCCCATGGAAGTCTCATTGGAGCAAATCAAGACAATCTGAAGTTACAATCACCAGATTTCGATGCCGTGTCCCCCCCATTAAACTTATACTTACACAGAGCTGGTCTCACGATATCGCCCCTATGCCAATTCTGCGGAGAATTAGAAAATATTGCGCATTACTTTTTGTCATGTCGCAGATACTCACTTATTAGATCACGAATGCTCATTACTCCGCTTTCAAAAATAGGCTTAAACTTAACTGAAGACATTGTGCTAAGCTTTGGTGCCTCAGGGTTGGGATACTGCCATAGGGATGCCTTCGATGCTGTGTGTAATTTCATGCAAACCTCTAAACGTGTACCATTTTAATCTTGCCTTCAAAAATACTCGTTATTAAAATGCGGTAAAATCAAACTAATCTCATCAAATCAAAAGTGCTACGATCAGGTTAATACGGCAGTCTGGAATACGAGCTCAACAGCAGAATTTTAAGTATAAATTTGATGTATTACTTATTATTACCATTTCTTCTCTTCTTCTTTTTTTTTCTTATAATATTATTTAACCTTTTAACATTTTTCGAATAACCTTTTAAGTTTCAACAACGCATTCTTGACCCATCCCCCAGAGTGGGTACGTGCCATAGTTCAATAGGACAACCAAACCAAACCAAACCAGACTCGAGGAAGACGACGTCTCTTATCGCCGCTTGGGCAACAGATATAGTTACCGTAAATACACCAACTCTGCACTCGTGTGCCTGCTTTCTTCGTGCAACATTTGGTGGAAGTGCGGGGTACCAGTACGGAACTTCGCAGCGGACGTCATCTGCCCGCCGCTACGATGGCAAACCAACCGTCAACGTCCGAGCCAGCGACGATGGCAAACCAACCATCAACGTCCGTGCCGGCGGTCTTCCTCACCCATCCGCGGGACCTTGGGCCATTTTGTGGTACGGATAAGACGGACGTCGAGGAGTGGCTAACGCTATACGAGAGAGTGAGTAACAGCTACAGGTGGGACCCGACCCTCATGCTAGCGAACCTGATCTTCTATCTTCAGGGAACTGCGCGGCAATGGTATGAGACGCATGAAGCTGTCCTCACGAGCTGCGATGTCTGTAAACAGAAAAGCCGGCAGATCCCACGCACTGTGGGAATCGATGTAATGCGAAGCAGCCAGAAAGGAGCAAATCATGCTTTACATAATTTGCATATCATGTTTTACATGTTACTACATGTCATTTATGTTCATCATACAGTCACGTCACGCAATACCAAATTTGGTGTATATCAAGCTAACGAAACGGCCGCGAGCGCGCCATGAGCGTGGAATGCAAGTCATGTCGCTCATGAAATGTCAGGATTTCCATATTACGGCTTGTCAGTTATGTTCGTCATACAGTCACGTCGCGATATACCAAATTTGGTGTATATCAAGCTAACGAAACGGCGGCGAGCACGCCAGGAGCGTGGCATGCAAGTCATGTCGCAAATGACAAGTCGTGATTTCCATATTACCACTTGTCATTGATGTTTGTCATACAGTCATGTCACTCAATACCAAATTTGGTGTATCTCAAGCTAACGAAACGGCCGCGAGCGCGCCATGAGCGTGGCATGCAAGTCATGTCGCACATGACAAGTCATGATTTCCATATTACCACTTGTCATTTATGTTCGTCATACAGTCATGTCACTCAATACCAAATTTGGTGTATATCAAGCTAACGAAACGGCCGCGAGCGCGCCATGAGCGTGGAATGCAAGTCATGTCGCACATGACAAGTCATGATTTCCATATTACGACTTGTCATTTATGTTCGCCATAGAGTAATGTCACTCAATACCAAATTTGGTCTATATCAAGCTAACGAAACGGCCGCGAGCGCGCCATGAGCGTGGAATGCAAGTCATGTCACTCATGACATGTCATGATTTCCATATTATGGCTTGTCATTTATGTTCGTCTACAGTCATGTCTTTCAATACCAAATTTGGTGTATATCAAGCTAACGAAACGGCCGCGAGCGCCCCATGAGCGTGGAATGCAAGTCATGTCACTCATGACATGTCATGATTTCCATATTACGGCTTGTCATTTATGTTCGTCATACAGTCACGTCGCGATATACGAAATTTGGTGTATATCAAGCTAACGAAACGGCCGCGAGCGCGCCATGAGCGTGGAATGCAAGTCATGTCACTCATGACATGTCATGATTTCCATATTACGGCTTGTCATTTATGTTCGTCATACAATCATGTCACTCAATACCAAATTTGGTGTATATCAAGCTAACGAAACGGCCGCGAGCGCGCTATGAGCGTGGAATGCAAGTCATGTCGCTCATGAAGTCATGATTTTCATATTACCACTTGTCATTTATGTGCGTCATACAGTCATGCCACTCAATCCCAAATTTGGTGTATGTCAAGCTTACGAAACGGCCGCGAGCGCGCCATGAGCGTGGCATGTAAATCATACTTTTCATGACAATTTATTCATGATTTTCATGATATGACCAGCCATTTATGTTCGCCATACAGTCATGTTATGCCATACCAAATTTGGTATAAATCCCATTAACGATACGGCCAGGAGAGCACAAAGTCGTAGGCGGCTAGATAGATAGATAGATAGATAGATAGATAGATAGATAGATAGATAGATAGATAGATAGATAGATAGATAGATAGATAGATAGATAGATAGATAGATAGATAGATAGATAGATAGATAGATACGCTCAAAGTCGCCGAAGTTCGCTAAGAAATGCTTGGCATTTAAAATGCGAGATCTGTTTGGCAGACCGGTCGGTCGTCGGCTGGCCGCGAAGAAAGAACTTGCGGGCCGCGCTCAGACGTCGACAGAGTCCTATGTCGTCTATATACAAGATGTGCTGTCTCTTTGCCGCAAAGCTGACGACAGCATGACCGAGGCGGACAAGATCGGGCACATATTAAAAGGTATTGCCGACGACGCCTTCAACCTCCTTATGTGCAAAGATTGTACAACGGTGGACGAAATCATCAAGGAGTTTCGGCGCTTCGAACAGGCAAAGGGCCGTCGAGTTGCTCCAGCGTTCGACACATTGCCGAATACCGCCGCGACCTCGTCATGCGAAGACCCACCAAGGCTCCTCCAACCGACAGCACCTCAAGACATCACGCGCCTTATTCGCCGTGAGCTTGAGGTCATGTCTCCGGCTCTACCTGTTCGTCCTGACTTCAGGGACAACATGCCGTCCATCTCCCTCATTCAAGCTGTCGTTCGGGAAGAAATCGCAAGTTTGGGCATGCCCTCACTCTGCTCGGTCCGGCACGCGAACACTTACCCGGTTCCCCCGGCCACTCGCAGCCAGACGCAAAATTTCCCTCCGCCCCGCCGCAATCCAGCCGAGTGGCGCACCGTGCATGATCGACCCATCTGCTTCAATTGTTCCCGTATTGGACACATTGCCCGTCACTGCCGCAGCCGCTTTTCGCCACCGCCTCGGTGGTCGTCTCCTAGTCGCTACCACCAGCTGCCCGACAGTCATACCTTCTCGCCCTACACGCCGACTCAGAGCATCAACGTCGACAGTATCCCGCCAAGATCCAGCCGCTCCCCGTCTCCGCAAGATCGTCGGACACAGTCACCTCTCATGCACCGCTCTTCGTCCCCATCCAGAACCGGCCGCTTCACTTCGGGAAACTAGGCGGCGCAGCTCCCGGAGGTGACGCTGCAACTACGACCCGGCCTTCAAAACCTCTACCGACCCTGTCTACATGCGGAAACCTACTGGACGTGCAAGTTGATGGTGTTAATGTCAGATCTCTTGTCGACACGGGGGCGCAGCTTTCGGTTATGAGCGCTGCTCTCCGCCGAAAGCTCAGGAAGGTTCTCACACCCGCCGCGACGAACACAGTACGAGTCGCCGATGGTGGCACTGCACCTGTTGTTGGAATGTGTACAGCCCGTGTTACCGTCGGTGGCACACTATTGTTTTATTTATTGTACTCGAACAGTGCCCGCACGACCTCATTCTGGGCATAGACTTTCTTTCAAAGCACGCAGCTCAAATTGACTGCTCCGAAGGAGTTGTACACCTGGATCTGCCCTTCTCTGCCGACGCCGCAACTTGTGCATCACCCCGTTTATGTTCTGCTGAATTCGCTCGCCTGTCCCCACAAGTTGCTATAGCTGTTATCCTGACGTCCTATCCTCCCGTCCCAGACGGCGACTATGTGGTCTCGCCGCTCACCGACGTGGCTCTGACGCGAAATATTGCCCTGCCAAGCACCATAATCGAAATAAGAGAGAATCGGGCTTGCGTGCCAGTCGTCAATTTTGGCTTTTTACGCACGTGCTTCCCCATGGCATCGCCATGGCGCATCTCGCCCCTTTGGAAGAATATCAGATCTCTTCTATGGCCACTGAATCTCTCCCCGGTACCAGCACACCTTTGTCGCCTGTTACTTCGTCCTCCTCGACGACTGAGGACAACATTTGTAAGATGATTGCCCCTGATCTTCCTTCGGAACACACAACAGCTCTTCGTCACCTGCTGTCATCTTATTCGGATATCTTTGACTTGAATGACCGGCCCCTTGGACAGACATCTGTTGTCACCCATCGCATCAACACCGGTGACGCGAGCCCCATTCGTAGGAGACCATATCGCGTCTCCGCTGCGGAAAGGACCATCATACAAAAAGAGGTCGACAAGATTATGGACAAGCACATTATTGAACCATCGAGTAGCCCGTGGGCATCCTCGGTGGTCTTAGTAAAGAAAAAGGACAACTCGTGGCGCTTCTGCGTCGACTACCCTCACCTCAACCTGATAACTAAAAAAGATGTGTATCCACTGCCACGCATAGATGACGCCCTTGACTGCCTTCATGGATTCAACTATTTTTCTTCAATTGATCTGCGTTCAGGCTACTGGCAGATCAGCGTTGATGAGATGGACCGCGAGAAAACCGCCTTCGTAACACCAGATGGTTTATACCAGTTCAAAGTCATGCCTTTTGGATTGTGCAATGCGCCAGCTACATTCGAGCGCATGATGGACTCCCTATTGCGTGGCTTAAAGTGGTCAACGTGCCTCTGTTATCTCGACGACGTGATCGTGTTTTCGCCGACTTTTGAAATTCACCTGCAGCGCCTCACAACTATCCTTTCTGTGTTTCGCTCTGCTGGCCTTCACCTTAATTCATCTAAATGCCACTTCGGTCGCCGCGAAATCACCGTGCTCGGGCATCTCGTAAACGCTGCAGGAATCCAACCTGACCCAGAGAAAGTTCGCACTGTGCGAAATTTTCCTATTCCTGCGTCGACGAAAGATGTCCGCAGTTTTATGGGCTTGTGCTCGTATTTCCGTCGCTTTGTAAAGAAATTTGCCGATATCGCTCGTCCTCTGACCGACCTCCTTAAGAGGGATGCCTCTTTCTTCTGGGAACCGCACCAAGAGCAAGCATTTTCTACCCTTATTGAGCGGCTTACAAGTTCACCAATTCTCTCGCACTTTGACCCTTCCGCGCCCACTGAAGTACGCACTGATGCGAGTGGTCATGGCATCGGCGCGGTTCTCGCTCAGCATCAACAGGGCCACGACCGTGTCATCGCCTACGCGAGCCGCCTTCTCTCCACGCCCGAACGCAATTACTCGATAACTGAGCGAGAATGCCTTGCACTCGTTTGGGCTGTCGCGAAATTTTTACCGTACTTGTTTGGCCGTCCCTTCCGCGTCGTCACTGATCACCACGCACTCTGTTGGCTCTCCTCCTTGAAGGACCCAACTGGACGACTTTCACGTTGGGCTTTGCGTCTACAAGAGTATGACTTCTCGATAGTGCATAAATCTGGACTCATGCACAACGACGCTGACTGCCTATCTCGCAATCCCGTGGATCAACCGGTCGACACCGATGCTGACATGGACATCTGTACTCTGTCCATATCCGGTTTTCTCCACATAGGCGACGAGCAACGACAAGACCCTGTTCTTCGAAACCTTATGGACCGCCTCAGCTACGCGCCCTCCGACCCTTCTCTCCGGATGTTTACATTGCATGATGGCATTTTATACTGCCGCAACGTTCAGCCCTATGGTCCTGAGTTATTGCTAGTCGTTCCCAAGCATCTACGACTGGCCGTGCTCCAGGAACTTCACGACGCTCCTACTGCTGGACACATGGGCATCACTCGGACTTACGACCGCGTAAGGCGCCGCTTCTTCTGGCCCGGTCTCTATCACTCTGTGCGTCGCTATGTCGCTTCTTGCGACCTGTGTCAGCGACGGAATACGCCTGCCTTGCCTACTGCTGGTTTGCTTCAGCCAATTGAAGTCCCTACAGAGCCATTCTTCCGTGTGGGCCTCGACCTACTCGGCCCGTTCCCTATTTCTGCCAAAGGGAACAAGTGGATAGCCGTCGCAACAGATTATGCAACAAGATATGCCATTGTGCGAGCGATACCGACCAGCTGCGCTACAGATGTTGCCGACTTCCTACTCCACGACGTCATCCTGCACCATGGCGCCCCTCGACAGTTACTAACGGATCGTGGCCGTTACTTTTTGTCGAAGGTCGTCAATGACCTGCTCCGCTCCTGTTCTACTGAACACAAGATCGCTACCGCGTACCACCCTCAAACGAATGGGCTCACCGAGCGCCTGAACCGCACTCTAACAGACATGCTAGCAATGTACGTTTCCGACGATCACCGTGACTGGGACGCCGCTTTACCATACATTACTTTTGCTTATAATTCGTCCCGTCACGACACCGCCGGATTTTCGCCATTCTACCTTTTGTATGGCCGCGACCCTGTCTTGCCCTTCGACACGTTGCTACCCTCTGGCATACGATCCTCAACGACTGATTACGCCCGCGATGCAATCACCTTGGCCGCCCATGCCCGAGAGGTCGCTCGTCATCGCCTCACAGCGCCGCAAGCTTCCCAAAAGCGATGCTACGATCATCAGCACCGAGAAACACAATTTTCTCCTGGCTGTCTTGTTCTCCTCTGGACGCCCTCACGTCGTGTCGGATTGGCGGAAAAACTTCTTTCCCGTTACTCTGGTCCGTACAAGATCTTGCGCCAACTGTCTGACGTGACGTATACGAGATCGTACCAGCCGACGTGTCTTTGTTACCTCACATCAGCAGCGACGTTGTTCACGTCGCCAGACTCAAGCCCTATATGCCCACACTAACTGATGCTCCATGATTTGCACCGGGACGGAGCTAAACCCGCCGGGAGGGTGATGTTGCGGTAAAGAGAACGAGGAAGCTCGCTCAGACTCGAGGAAGACGACGTCTCTTATCGCCGCTTGGGCAACAGATATAGTTACCGTAAATACACCAACTCTGCACTCGTGTGCCTGCTTTCTTCGTGCAACAATATATAGCAAATTTGGTATTGAGTGACATGACTGTATAACGAACATAAGTGGCAGGTGGTAACATGAAAATCTTGGCATGCATGTCATCTACAATGCCATTTACATGCCACGCTCATGGTGCGCTTGCGTCCAGTTCGCTAGCTTGACATACACCAAAATTGGAATATCGCGACGTGACTGTATGACGAACACAAATGACAGGTCGTAACATGTAAAACATGACATGCAAATTATTGTAAAGCATGATTTACTCCTTCCTGGCTGCTTCGCATTACATCGATTGCCACAGTGCGTGGGATCTGCCGGCTTTTTTTTTAGACAGTACAAATTTTTCAATAAAAATAACGACTGTCAAGTGTCCATCGACTTTGCAAACAAAATACGGCGAAGCGGAAATGCGCTACCGCTTCTAAAGTTAAACAGAAATTAGCAATTAACAAACAAATTTTGTTATTAAGTCTCTTAACAATTATCATTTCAGGGCAGTAGTTGATATGGGACCGTTGTCGGACGTGACATATTATGACATACCCATTTTGTTTTTGTTTTTTTAAATCCCGAAAAACACACGTACTTTGAAGTATTAATCATCAAAATTGTGGGCCCCGATCCCGGTGACATCGATACTGAGCGCTCCAGGCGCGCAAGATATGCGGTATTCGCGTGATCTGTGGCAGTTCACGTGACAAACTAAAAAAAAAATGCGCGCCGCAGAATAATTAGGTCAGAAAAAACGCTAACTCGTCCCAAACATCAATCCAATTGTGTCATTATTTCTTTTCGTGCAGTGTGTAGTACTTTACACGGGAGCGAAGGCGCACATCATCAATGGCTGTGACAGTACCAAGGCACCTGTCACGAATGAATGCAACCTATGCCACTTGTTATGGGCAGGCGACAGATGAGCAAACACCCTCACCCCAAAATAGCTCAATACTAATCACTGTTCCATTATTTTATTCTGTCTTACCTCCAGTGTGAGCTGTTTTCCTCTACGAGGTACAGAAGGAACGTCCACGTTTTACTTTATCAAGAATAAACATTTATCTTACAGCCAGCATACAAGAGGAGAGGAACTTGCATCTGCGCTGGCTGCTCATCTAGTTCCACTGCATTCACCCCTAATAAGCACAGCTATGCCGAAGGCTTACACGGTCCGCTTCCAATTCAAGAGGCACATAAAATTTCCAGTGTCTGTAGCAGCTCACCAGTTTTTTATGACGGAGAGTTATCCTGTGCTAGCGCTCGTTAGTGTGAATGTTCGAGTAGAAGGTGTTTAGGATAAGAAAGACTCGCATTTCTGCAGACCATACGGGAGCACGGCTCAGCGTCGTTGGCGAAAGAGAACAGGAGTGAAGGAAGTTAGACAAAAGAATCAACCTTCTCTAGAAAAGAGTACACCCACAACACAGAGTGAATGGGCACCTCCTCTGCCCCTTAGGAAAACGGCGGCACTGGGAATAGAACCCAGAACATCCGAGAAGTTCGCCTCTTTATTCTTTCTTTTAAACTACTCCAGTTCCCTCCCAAGAGCTCGTGCTATCCCCCCCTTGTGAGTGGCCGAAGGCGTCTTTCCCTAACCTCAAAGAGACACTAAAGGCAACCTACAACTCGACGTGGACTTTCGAAATACCGTTACAGAAACCTCGTACTGCTTGTTTCGTGCCGAGGACATGCTTAGTTTGAAAGAAAGAGTGGCCGCCTCAGCAGGACTGGTGACACAAGCATTCCCCAATGCCGCCTTTAGTCACCGCAACGGCAACACATTCCGTCATCTGGCAACACTGATATCCAGCGGGAACAGACGCAGAAATACTTCCTGTTATGCTCGTTTTCGTGTACTACAGCGGCCGTTGCTGCTTGTATTGTAATGTCATGTTGTCGGCGGATGGAATAATTACAACAAGCCTAATGGGAGACTGGGACACCACTGCGATGTGTCGGGAAGCTGCATGTTATCCGGAGTGTGCGAGTACGGCCGCCCCATATGGGTGTGCGTATTTGTGGTATCGTTCGGTGTCCCTCTGTTTACGCCGATGGTGTGCCGTTCCGCCGGAATGCGACACCTTCAACCCACGTATACTGTGAAACCTGTGAGCCCGATACCAATGTTCATAGGCGGAGAGTTTTCATTTTGCCGGAGGGGGCGGGGCCCGGCTTGCTCTTCTTCTACATGGTTCTCCTGTCGCTTCATATATATATATATATATATATATATATATATATATATATATATATATATATATATATATATCGAAAGAGAGAGAACATGTCCGCCTCCTAATTTAAAGAATATTGTCACGTGGTTGTGACGTCGACGAAGGCAGCAGGCGACGTGTCCAAAATGAAACTGTTTATTAGGCCGAACTTGTGGCCGGTAAACAGAGTAGGATTACAGCAATACACGCTGGCACTGATAGCGGCGAACTGAGCGTCGGCCGGCGATCAACTGGACATCGTTGGAGCGCGCCGGCTTTTATGCATCCCGCGTCGAACATTCTAGCCTTATCACTGGTCATCGCGCACGCTCTGGAATAATCTCGAGTAGTCGCGTCTTGCGCGCAATCTTAACAAAACGATCTACAATAATCGCGAAGGTTGTAGAACAATAAGGCGCGGTTTGAGTTGAGCTTTGCTGACGGTCTTTGTGGGCGAAAACCGAATACAACAAAAGTGAAAATAGGAATAGCGCGTGGCAATGCCCCCCTCTGAAAAGGCATCGTCCCGATGCTTAAAACAGAACACGGGGGGAAAAAATGCTTGTAACAATAATAACAACAATAAAGCAAGAAAGTACAATAAACAATAAGCACAAGCAATAAAGTACAATAATAAAGCAAACGTACAGTCCTCAGATTCCCTAACGCGCGTAATATGGCTTGAGGCGCACGACATGGACGACTTCAGGTCGCGCACGGCGCCGCTGAGAGTTCGTAATGCCGTCAGGGACAACCTCGTAGTCGAGTGCGCCGAGGCGTCGAAGTACCCTGTACGGTCCGAAGTATCGTCGAAGAAGTTTTTCACTAAGTCCGCGTCGTCGTATCGGCGTCCACACCCAAACGCGGTCGCCGGGCTGGTATTCCACGAACCGTCGTCGAAGATTGTACCGGCGGCTGTCAGTCGTCTGCTGATTCTTGATCCGCAGGCGGGCGAGCTGTCGTGCTTCTTCGGCGCGCTGTAGGTAGGCGGTCACGTCGATGTTTTCCTCGTCGGTCACGTTCGGTAACATGGCGTCGAGCGTCGTTGCCGGGCTCCGTCCGTAGACCAACTTGTATGGCGTCATCTGCGTCGTTTCTTGCACGGCCGTGTTGTATGCGAAGGTCACGTACGGAAGGATCGCGTCCCACGTCTTGTGTTCGACGTCGACGTACATGGCCAGCATGTCGGCGATGGTCTTATTTAGACGCTCGGTCAGACCGTTGGTCTGTGGGTGGTAGGCAGTGGTCCGGCGGTGACTTGTTTGGCTGTACCTCAGGATCGCCTGAGTTAGGTCCGCAGTAAAGGCCGTACCTCTGTCAGTAATGAGGACCTCTGGGGCGCCATGACGCAGTACGATGTTCTCGACGAAGAACTTTGCTACCTCAGCGGCACTGCCCTTGGGCAGGGCCCTTGTCTCGGCGTAGCGGGTGAGGTAGTCAGTAGCTACGACGATCCATTTGTTTCCGGAGTTCGACGCCGGGAACGGCCCCAGTAAGTCCATGCCAATTTGCTGGAACGGCCGGCGAGGTGGCTCGATGGGCTGCAGAAGTCCGGCTGGCCTAGTCGGTGGTGTCTTCCGTCGCTGACAATCTCGGCAAGTCCTCACGTAGTGGGTGACGTCGGCAGTGAGGTGAGGCCAGTAGTACTTTTCTTGTATCCTTGCCAGCGTACGGGAAAATCCAAGGTGTCCAGCCGTCGGGTCGTCATGCAAAGCATGCAGAACTTCTGGACGTAATGACGAAGGTACTACGAGGAGGGAGTCGGCCCGAAGTGACGAGAAGTTTTTCTTTAGGAGAACGCCGTTGCGCATGAAAAACGACTCCAGTCCTCGTCTGAATACCTTTGGAGCCACGGTGGTTTTGCCCTCGAGGTATTTCATAAGGCCCTTGAGTTCCGGATCGGCGCGCTGTCGCTCGGCGAAGTCGTCGGCACTTATGGTTCCCAGGAAGCCGTCATCATCCTGCTCGTCCAGCGGCGGTGGTTCGACGGGGGGCACGAGACAGGCAGTCGGCGTCGGAGTGTTTCCTTCCGGACTTGTACACGACGGTAATGTCGAATTCTTGAAGTCTTAGGCTCCACCGTGCGAGGCGACCTGAAGGGTCCTTCAAGTTAGCTAGCCAACACAAGGCGTGGTGGTCGCTTACAACTTTGAAAGGCCTGCCGTAGAGGTAGGGGCGAAACTTGGATGTTGCCCAGATGATTGCAAGGCACTCCTTTTCTGTTGTAGAATAGTTGGCTTCCGCCTTGGATAGCGACCGGCTAGCATAACTGATGACCCTTTCCAGTCCATCAGACCTCTGCACAAGCACGGCGCCGAGTCCGACACTGCTAGCGTCGGTATGTACTTCTGTTTCGGCGTATTCGTTGAAATGCGCAAGTATCGGAGGCGTCTGTAGGCGTCGTTTAAGTTCTTCAAATGATTCGACTTGCGCAGTTTCCCACTTGAATTCCACGTCGGCTTTCGTGAGGTGAGTTAGTAGCTCGGCGATGCGCGAAAATTCCTTGACGAAGCGTCGATAATAGGCGCACAAGCCGAGAAATCGGCGTACGGCTTTCTTGTCGGTGGGTGGCGGGAAGGCAGCGATGGCAGCTGTTTTCCGTGGGTCGGGGCGAACTCCAGACTTGCTGATGACGTGACCCAAGAACAGAAGTTCCTCGTATGCGAAGCGGCACTTTTCTGGCTTAAGGGTGAGTCCGGAGGCCTTGATTGCTTGAAGTACAGCTTCAAGGCGCCGGAGGTGTTCGTCGAAGCTTGAGGCAAACACAACGACGTCGTCCAAGTACACGAGGCACGTCTGCCACTTTAAGCCAGCCAGTACTGTATCCATGACACGTTGGAAAGTTGCAGGTGCCGAGCAAAGGCCAAAGGGCATGACCTTGAACTCGAAGAGGCCGTCCGGTGTTATAAAGGCAGTCTTCTCTCGGTCTCTCTCGTCGACCTCGATTTGCCAATAGCCGGTCTTCAGATCCATCGACGAAAAATACTTCGCGTTGTGGAGTCGGTCCATGGCGTCGTCTATACGTGGGAGAGGATACACGTCCTTCTTCGTGATTTTGTTCAGGCGGCGATAATCGACGCAGAAGCGTAGAGTTCCGTCCTTCTTCTTCACTAAAACCACGGGTGACGCCCACGGACTCTTGGACGGCTGAATGATGTCGTCGCGAAGCATTTCGTCGACTTGTTTCTTCACGGCCTCGCGTTCGCGCGTCGAAACTCGGTACGGGCTCTGTCGAACTGGTCGGGCACTTTCTTCTGTTATGATGCGATGTTTAGCGACTGGGGTCTGTCGAATTCTTGACGACGCCGAGAAGCAGTCCTTGAATTGCAGTAGCAGGGCTTTGAGCTGGTCGTGCTTGAGCTTCGGAAGGCTCGGGTTAACGTCGAAATCTGGTTCGGGACCTCGATTTGTCGAAGCAGGTTCGGCAGCATCGTAGAGGGCGAAAGCATTGCTGGCGACGACGCATTCGTCGATGTAGGCGATCGTCGTACCAATGTTGAGGTGCCTATATTCGTGGCTGAAGTTTGTCAGCACTACCTTTGCTTTCCCTTCACGCAACTCGGCGATGCCTCTTGCGACGCAAATCTGACGGTTCAGGAGTAGGTGCTGATCGCCCTCGATGACGCCTTCAAGGTTTGCGGGATTTTCGGTGCCGACGGAAATAATGACGCTGGAGAGCGGCGGAACGGTCACCTGCTCCCCCCATCACATTCAATGGAAGGTTCCTTGGCGTCGCGTGGGGCGGGGAGCGCTTTTTCCGAGGTCAGTGTTATCGACTCAGACCTCAGGTCGATGACGGCACCGTGGTCACTTAGGAAGTCCATTCCAAGTATCACATCCCTTGAGCAGTGTTGCAGGATAACAAAGCTCGCAGGATAAGTCCGGTCATTGATGGTGACTCTCGCCGTGCAGACTCCAATTGGCGTTATCAGGTGACCTCCAGCTGTCCGGATTTCGGGTCCACTCCAAGCGGTCTTTACTTTCTTCAGCTTGGCGGCGAATGGTCCACTGACGACGGAATAGTCGGCACCAGTGTCGACGAGAGCGGTGACGTTGTGACCGTCGATGAGAACGTCGAGGTCGCTAGTCCGTCGCCTTGCGTTGCGGTTAGCTCGCGGTGTCGGATCACGGCTGCGTCTATTTGTTGCACTGCTTCCATCATGCTGCGTCGTCAGGTCTAGCTCGGTCCGCGAGGTTTCGTCGGCAGTGCTCTGTCTGCTTCGCGTCGTGTTCAGCAGGTTTCGTCGCGTCGTCGTCGTCGGCGTCGGCGGAGGATCTTCGGTAGTTCGACGTACAGCAACCGCACCTCCATCGGTTGCTGCCCTCAGTTTTCCGGGTAAGCGCTAGGTGACCGGCCCCGGTTTGGGCCAGTGTACTGCCGGCGGTGCGGTGACATGTAGCGGCCGGGCGACGGTGAGCGGGAAGGTCGTCGGGGCGTCCACTGAGCTCCGGCGAGGTAGTCGGCGATGTCTTGCGGTCGTTCACCCCGCTGTGGACGAGGCGCGTCGACGGCGAAACCGCGTAGGCCCATCTGGCGGTACTGGCAACGGCGGTAGGTGTGGCCAGCTTCTCCGCAGTGGTAGCACAGGGGGCGGTGGTCAGGGGCGCGCCAAACGTCGGTCTTCCTCGGAGCGGAACGCTGGCCGCTGGGTGGACGGTATGGCGTCGGTGGCGGCGGCGGCGTCTGGCGGCGGAACTGCGGCGGTGCGAAGCCTTCACGTGGGCGTGGTGGTGGAGCGTTACGACGCGCTGCAGCAGCGTAGCTCATAGCCTGCGGTTGCTGCTCTGTTAGCTGAGGAACGCCCAGAGATTGATGGATCTCCTGGCGCACGACGTCAGCGAGAGAATCCACTTGAGGTTGGGAGGATGGCAACAGCTTACGCAGCTCTTCCCTAACTATGGCCCTGATGGTCTCGCGCAGGTCGTCGGATTGCAGCGCGTGACTCTCTCCGTAGGTCGTTAAGGGAATCCGCCGGTTGTACTGCGTCGTACGCATTTCAAGGGCCTTCTCGATCGTCGTGGCCTCTGAGACGAATTCCATGACCGTCTTCGGTGGGTTGCGAACAAGGCCGGCAAATAGTTCCTGCTTGATACCCCGCATCAGGAAGCGGATTTTCTTCTCCTCGGGCATAGCGGGGTCTGCATGACGGAACAGGCGAGTCATTTCTTCAGTGTACATTCCGATATTCTCGTTGGGGAGCTGTACACGGGTTTCCAAAAGTGTTTCAGCCCTTTCTTTCCGGACGATGTTAGTGAAGGTGTTCTTAAATCCGGAGCGGAAGAGGTCCCACGATGTTAGCGAGGACTCTCGATTCTCATACCAGGTCCTTGCGCCGTCTTGAAGGGCGAAGTAGACGTGGCGGAGCTTCTCGTCGCAGTCCCAGTTGTTGAACGTGGCGACCCGCTCGTATTCCTCCAGCCAGCTTTCTGGATCCTCACATGATGAACCGCGAAAAGTCGGCGGCTCCTTCGGCTGCCGGAGCAGGACGGGCGCAGGCGGCACAGGGGCTGTCATCGTCGCTGCGGTTGAGGTCGAAGTCTTGGTTTTCCTGGTGTTTTCCGGCAGGAGTCCGTGCTCTGGCTGCAAGCCTTGCAGCCTGCGACTAGCTCGTTGCTGCACGGGGGGCTTCGGTGTCTTCTCCGCGCTGTGGGCTGGGTTCACGGCTTGACGGGGGGCGTCCGGAACATGAAGGAACAGCACCTCCACCAGATGTCACGTGGTTGTGACGTCGACGAAGGCAGCAGGCGACGTGTCCAAAATGAAACTGTTTATTAGGCCGAACTTGTGGCCGGTAAACAGAGTAGGATTACAGCAATACACGCTGGCACTGATAGCGGCGAACTGAGCGTCGGCCGGCGATCAACTGGACATCGTTGGAGCGCGCCGGCTTTTATGCATCCCGCGTCGAACATTCTAGCCTTATCACTGGTCATCGCGCACGCTCTGGAATAATCTCGAGTAGTCGCGTCTTGCGCGCAATCTTAACAAAACGATCTACAATAATCGCGAAGGTTGTAGAACAATAAGGCGCGGTTTGAGTTGAGCTTTGCTGACGGTCTTTGTGGGCGAAAACCGAATACAACAAAAGTGAAAATAGGAATAGCGCGTGGCAATATAATTAAAGACTTTAATACCACCTTATTCTCTTTGGCGCCTACACCGCGATATCAGTATGAATATCTCTTGTGATGACTCCAGATTTATTTTTCAACTTACACAAGGACATCGATCCTCCTCGCAACGCTGGCCTCAAAGCGAAAAATGCCGTATAGGGTGCTACTCGGTGACTGCATCATATAAAATCGATTCCCACAATGAGTGGGACCCGCCTATTTTCTTTATTGGCATGCATTACTTTGTTAAAACATGCACCAGACATAAGACAGTGGCCTAATGCTGGTATGCGAAGCTTTAATCTTCAATTTGTGATGGCCAAAAATAATTCTCAGGTGGTAGAAAACACTATAGAACACTCAGTTGTTTGTTAACACAACATATTCTGCAGATACAGATCTCTTTGCGGAGAATTATTAACTGGGCGTTTCACTTGTCACTGGTCCATGATCAGAATTTTAAAAGACTGAAATGAAAAAGGGGGTATAAACAGCCCCCTGTGAAATAAATAGCTGCCAGACAGGAGGCCAAACGCTCATTGTCAATGGACGGGGACCTAAGCCAAGCTCTTAAAAAATATCCCGTGCCGGCTCCGGGGGGGGGGCTCTGCCCCCTGTGAAGGCGTCCGGGGGGGGCCCGAGCCCCCGAGCCCCCCCCATACTCTCCGCCTATGCCAATGTTCATCCTCTCTGAGGGCAGTGCAGACGGCACCTGGCGACTCATTTGGCTTTGAGGTGCGGAGAAAGAAGGTTCACAATAACATCCACGAGAATGATATCTAGCCCATGCTATTACTATACTTTTTAACACGAAAGTGTTTTATGCCGGGGTCCACCACGGCTCCTCTGACGTATTTCCGTCACGGATATGACGTTGTAAAATATAAACTAACACATTGAGATCAAAGAAAAAAATGTTGCAGTGGCCTAGCTCGGCTATGCCAGGAACTACGTAGCGTTAGCAAAGCTTCAGCTGATTATTCTTGGCTTTCCTGATTGTCTAGGATTAGCTTGATTATCATGCTTACTGCTGCTCCAATGACACACACGCAATATACGTATTGTGTGGCACATGTATATTAATTTTTTCTCAACGTCGTTGCTTCTCTATTGCCACAAAGACGGCTCGGTGATCAGTGAAGTAACACGCTGCCGTCTCTACGGCCCCAACGCAGTATTTTGAATTATCTGTTTCTGATAGACAAGATGAATGGTGGTGAATCCCAAATCCTGCTTCCATACAGACAAGATGAATGGTGGTGAATCCCAAATCCTGCTTCCATAAATCCCAAATCCCAGCTTGGGACGCTAATTGCCAGGCAACTACTTCGGGATCCGATGAGTCAAGCTTCACCGCTCTTTTGCGCCGTTGAGCAGCATTTGCGCTCTCCTTGGCATACGCCAGTCAGAAGCGCCGCGGCTCTAGCGCAGTGTCAGACGGCGACTGCACAGCGAAGGCTGCGCGCGCGCGCCGGCGCCACTGCGTCTACCACGGCTACGACGTCACTCCTCTGGAATGCGCAGACCGGCAGCGGTGAGTCGCGCGCGGCGGCGGCAGAGTGCGCGGGAGGTGCCGGCTCCGGTGCGCCAGCTGTGTGACATCACTGATCCTCGCGCATGCGCAGCACGGCTCTTGATGAGCCGCGCGAAACGGGCTTGGCTAGGCCAGTGTAGCTAACGCTACAAAATGAGAAGAAAAAGTTCCGTCGCCGGGCGTCGAACCTGCGACCTCTCGCTCCGCAGCGCGCGGCGCGAAACCACTTGGCCACAAGAGCGTACGTACCCGTTTCCTGCCCGAGAAAAATACAATAGAAAAATTCCTAACTTGCTCAAAATTTATTCATGTTTGCTCTATTCTAATTAAGTTTTCAAAGGTTAAACTGTAAGAATTGGAGCTTTTTCCCCAGAAAACAGACCCGCATATATGTGCGGGCTGGGCTTTTATTCATGTGACTCGCTGCAGCGAGGAATACAGGCATAACGGCTAAGACAAAGCAGAAAATGCGTGGTCAGCACTGCGAATGCAACATTTTAGAGTATTGTGTGTCACTTGTGAGGCACAGGTATAAGTTGCAGTTCATACAACGAGTCCTTGAACAAGAAGCTACACTTGACAGCCTGCAGTGGTGTGCATATATCAAGCTGTATACTGACCGCCAGTGGTATGTATAGCTGAGTCTAATCGCTTGGCTATGCCGAGCGCCTTTTACAGTACAGTAAAGTTGTCTAAGGATTGACCTTGTGACACATTTTTCTTTCCGCTTTCAATTCTTGGGCGCCTGGTGACGAACAATGTTCCTCAGAGATCGGATGCAGCCCATGATCAGGTCCATACCTAAAGCTGCTTGATCTTTTGCACACTTACTTGCAAAGTTGTTCTATGTGTACAACTAGGGCACGCTGCCGTTTTGTCAGCAGTAACTTCAAAGATCGTTGCATTAAATTTGTGTGAGAAAGTCGGCAAAGGAGTCTTAACAACAACAAGAACGTCGGCTGTCTCACCAATTCCAAGCAGGTGAGGCTTTGCAGCCGAATGCGTCTTCCAAAAGACATCAATTTCACTGAAACTGGCAGGATAGGGTGAGTGGTCACCTGACCCAGTTATTACGGAGGCGACTGCTCAAAGACTCGCATTCTATACTCCAGTTTTCATCACTAAGTTGTCTCGAACCACGAATATGAATCTCTGTCAGTTCGTCAACGTGGTCCCTACCCAATTCTGACGCAATACATCAGGGGCTCAATATCTCTTCTATGTCTTCATCATCCTCTAGTTTAAAATCTTGGCAATTGAAAAAAAAAAAAGAAAATTCAGCGCCCACAGAAACTTGTTGCCTCAGTTAGATAATTTTAGCGATTTTGACCCTCAATGTTATTTATTATCCTTAGAATTTCACTGTCGATACTGAAACTCTATATGATAGGCAATGTAAAATCTAATTCTGTGAAATATAATGCATATTGTTACAACACATTCACGAAATAATATTTTCTGCGTAAATGGTGACCACAATTCACGCACATCACTTCGCGTCGCTAACTTCAAATATAAGAAAACATTAGGAAACACCAACCAAAGAAGTGCCAATAAGATGCCAAGAAAGCTATTCGCAATAAAAAGACAGAATGCGCAGCCGCAGCCACGCGCGAAGGAGCCAACCTGTGCCGCTCTGCCGTGCACTTGACGAGGACTAAAGTCCAGCCCGCACAAACGTGCGGGTGACTTTTCACGCTTGAGTGCACAGCGTGTGTGGTAAGAACGCGCAAATTTTTTATCAAAGCATGTTTTTCTAAGTCTTAATATTCCTTTCATATGCATACACTCCCGAAAAAAAATTATAAGAAGAGGAGCGTTGATTTACACGTCTGAAGTAGCTGCTGTCGGCGCACGTGCTCAGACGGCACTTTTAGTGGAAGATTACTCGCCCTCTGGTGTCGAAATTATTGAACTACTGAAACAGATATATTCCCGTAACCTTTGACTTCAGCGGCAGAGAGCTGTGAAACCGAAACTGAAACAAGGTGTTTCGTGAGCGTCCTTATTGACCCACACGTTTGTGCGGGTCAGGCCGTAAAGGGGAGTACCTCAGCTTGCTAACGGCAAGCTATTTATGTGCACCATATACCGCTGGCGGTCCTTAGAGCTTATTGACTTCAGCGCGTTTTCCTCATCACTAGCCAGATGGCGCGAAGGTGGCACGGAGTGTGCGCTCTAAAGGCCTAACCACACGTACGCGTTGCAGCGTGGCAGCGCGTGGCTTTTTGAAGCAGCGCCGCGCCCCTCTCCCTATGGGGAGAGAGGGCCCTGGCTGCACGAAGTTGCACGCCCTCTCTTTCCATAGGGAGAGGGCGCGCGTTGCGTCAAGGAAGCCACGTGCTGGCACGCCGCAACGCGTACGTGTGGTCAGGCCTTAAAGGTCGTCGCTCCTCTCGCTGCGATGAGCGCGCGCTTCCACGGGGCACAGTTGCGCGCGCTTAGCTCGTGATTGGGGCATTGGGGCAATTTGTACGCATTATGCTTCCACCGCAAGTTTGCTTAGAAGTTACAGTGGTTAAAAAGGGCACGAAGGTCACTTCACTCGCCGCAGCGGCTGCGTTTACGAAAGGAGCGCGCTACTCAGACACGAAATAACAATTGTGACAGTCGTTCGCGCTTGTCCTGTGTATACTTGTGCGTTCGTTTCCTGCGTCTTTCTTTGTGTTAGATTAGCGCGCTTAGGTGTCGAGCTGTGACAATTACTCCGCGCTCGTCCTGTGTATGCTAACTTCGTTCGTCCTAAACACTAAACACCAACCGGCCGTTGTAAATCCTCGCTGCACT